>MUGJ01000093.1:6518-231989 GCA_008931945.1 Penicillium sp. BW_162_3FA
AGCCGTCGTGCTCTATCCTTTTTGCATGGCCTCATGGCCTTGCCGTAGAAAGAGGGTATATTTTTGATAAAACCTTATATCAAATAGGGCGCCGCTAAAATCTTAGCTCCGGATTTTGACATTGCCCAGGGAAGCACGAATCGCGAATCCCTGTTTTCCTTTGCATGGTCTTGACGAAAAATGAATATACCGGTTTGATTATTATAAGTCTGTCCATAGCTAGATAGAAATGAATTCCCGTAGGAAGAGAAATCCGCTTACTAACGTATGATTTCTTCCAACCTTGGTTTTCTTTTGTTCAGTTATTAAGCGGCGATTTAGCCGAGTAGTCTAGGGTGATCGAGTACGTTTCTCTTCAAAATTTGGTTCGCCCAACATTTACTAACAATCCCCACAGCCAGAAATCAATTCCGTTTGCGGCATGCTCGAATCATGCAGCCGTTGTGCTCTATTCTTTCTGCATGGCCTTGCCGTAGAAAAGCAAAACATATATTTTTGACAAAATGTCATAGGGCACCGCTGAAATGTCAGCTCGGGATTTCGACCTTGCCTGGGGAAGCACGAACCGCGGATCTTTGTCTCGTCCTAGGTCATGGTTGTGCAACTAGGTACAACGAATGTGCTGGGCTTGCAATATACACTTTGTAGGAAACGCCCATTGATGAGCTTTCGGACATTCATATATTGGCCGAGACAGCTGCGTTGATGACGAAAGTGATAGAGAAGTTCAGCTTGCCTATTCCGCCATTTAGTCTACGACGGCGTCTTGTCATCAACGTGGAGACACAGGAGCAAAACAGATGTCGTCTCACGGTTACCGGTGTTAGCAGTGATGGAACACCTATGAAATTCCTTCAGTCGGTCAGAGTCGATGGCACCAGACAGGTTGCTCGCTTCATGTTTATGAAGATCTGGAAATGAGTGTGGAGTTGAAGTTTGGGCTTGAATTTATAGGACATTATAATGATCTGAACCTTGAACTTGTCTATGAGTACAGTGGGAACGAAGAAGGCTTCTACGCTCTCAAATACAACCTATAGAATGGAAAGTGAAAGAGACGGAATACTCTTACTTAGTGTTATCGATGTTGGACCACAACTCAAAAGAATTGGCCTCTCGGATCTGTACTGAAAACCCGATACCCGGTTGTCAAAACAAGATGAATTGATTTGTTGATGCTACATACCAGCAGATGACGGACGATGAAACCTGAACTGAATTCCTTCACTTCAAGGTTGTTTATGCTTTTAGATAATCCCTGGATGTTTGCTGTATGATTTGTTTGCTGTATGATTTTTCCTCACGTTCAATGAAATCAATGTAAAGTTCTCGGGACAGCCAGAGATATGGAAAGGTCAAAATTGAGAAGAACGGAATCATTGAATTACTTTATACTTTCTTAACTACTATGAATAAGCGATTTAATAAGATAAAAAGAAAGCTGATCACCTTTTACCCAACCTAGGAATATAGCGGAGCTCAAAACCTATCGATTTAGTAAGGAATTTATAGACCTAGGCCAATAGATAAGCTGTATGTTGAGTGTAGACAGGGGCTCGATAACCCAGTTCGGGATGGTGATATATGGTAAGTTGGTGAGGTGGAGGTGCTTTTGGAACGTGGGGAAGGTACGCCCAGGCGGATAAGAGTACTTATGTATATGGTTACTTCATCGATGAGGTAACCTTCAATGTCGGAAAAATATGGTATTATGCACGCTATATATAAGCACACACTGACATCTTATTAGATGTTCTTCTTAGGGTCTTTTTGTATGTCATTTTTCATATGTATATCCAGGCGGCAAAAAGCATAAACCACACAGAGGACCTTTCTATGTATAACCAACCACGTCCACTCCATCGAGACAAATGTGGAGGGCAGCTTTGGGCTGGTGGTGAGCCAACTTTCCAATACGAGAGTCAGAGGACTCGCTAATGCAGCTTCTTGTGGAATATAAGACAACGTCAAACTGGAGTTAGTTGTGTGAACCACGGATTGCAGAGCATTTAAGGACCTAAAATCCGTGGCCACCGTGCGGTCTCAGCCCTGCGTCATCGCCCGAGTGTTTAGAGTCCTTTTCATGAATTCAGGTCTCAAACACCTATTCATTTTCGAAAATACGCGGTAAGCTCAGTTGGACTCGAACTATGAGCACATCCGATGTCGACAAACCAACTATAGAGCCGCGTTGGTTTGGGCTATTTGCCACAATTGAAGCCAAATTCGAAGCCTCCAATATTGCCAGTGAAAAGTGGTATCTCACAACTTTAAGCGCAATTTCGACGACGCCGGAACCACACGTTTGTGGTCAGCTATATCTGTACCTGATAAGCCAACATGTATATTCGACCACCAGTGCGCGCTGGAAGCTGATTCGACGCATGCGCGAGGCGCTATTCAAGGACATTGCTCTTCTCGGACTCCCTAAACCGACAGAGGCACTCCTCAGCATTACCAAAGTCATGTCCGAGGAAGATGGGGAATGTTCCTTCACCCGAGAAGGCTGGCAGTGCGACGAAGCAAATCATGCGCGCGGCATGGATTGGTTAAAATCAATATATGCGCATAATACCAGTACGCTGTTTGGGTTATTCAAAAAGCATCCAGACTTTGGCTTTTGGATTGCTGATATCACCTATGGGTTACTCTTGTCCGACCGCCAGGTTTTGGATGACGTGGATACAGAGATGGTGGTCTTGCCGGCGGTCATGGGTCAGGACATGTCCCGGATGATCTACTGGCATATCCGAGGAACAAGGCGGTTGGGGATCTCCAAGAAAGATGTGCAAATGGTCATGGAGTGTGTGCATCTGATCGTTGAAGCTTGCGGTGTGACATTGAAGCAAGTGCCCAGTGTGGATGACGTCGATGGAGATTTGTAGAATTGAGCTGATGGCAAGCCAAAGAAATAATATTCCTCTCACATCTCCACATATGTTTCAAGATACAAAGGGGGAGGGTTCTACTAATAGATTGTTTGTTTGGGGGGTTGCTTACCTAACCACCTCGAGGACCGCTCTTTCGTACGCATCGGGAGACTTGTTTATGGTTGCCCCGCGTTTTCCCTCTTATTTCTGTATCATAAAGTCGGCTTGTGAATAGTTACGACACTGACCTCACTTTTTCGTTGTCGTCGCATTCCTTAGCGTGCGCTCTTCCACCCCTTTGGTGGCACGCGTGCCTCCCGAGATTCAATCACATGAGTCCGCCATGTCGGCCTCGTCGCGCAGCCAGAGCTCCTCCCCCGATGTCCTGGGTCCACCAGGCGACGCCCAATACTTGATCTCATCGCCGATTAAACCTTTTGCAGGGCGCCAAAGCTGGATGTCTCCTATAGTAGCGAAATCACGAACTCCGGCCAAGCGACCACGACCGCGATCCCGTGTCAGCCTCAGTCCCGCAAAAAGCGCGCATTCAATTCAATTCAACGATGTCATACTCCCCGGGTCGCCAACAATGAAGTTCAATGGTGGTCGACAAAGGTCGCTCTCTCCGGAGAAGCTTCAGGAGGGAAATGTCAGCCCGTGGCGCATCCGACTCACGCTCGAAGCCACACAAGACGAAGATGACGAGAACCGGGGTAGCCCGTCGCGCAAACGATTAAAACCCTCGACCACGACGACGATGATACCATTGAAGGATGAGAGGAGTCCATTGAAGGATAAGACGCCCTTAAAGCGGCGAGGGCGTCCACGGAAGTCTGACATGAATTTATCCCCGTTTCTCGAGGCCGCTGGGCAGACCCCTCGCCCTGGAAATACACCAGGGCCAGGAAATACTCCTGGACCGGGGCATACTCCTGGGCTACAACCACGCAAAAGAGGCCGACCACGGGGTACGCCCAAACCTAAACCACAGGATTTCCAGCTGCTGGATGATCAACCAACGCCGACTATCGAATATGACCAACCCTTTAGTCCGATGGATATTATTCCCAATAGTGATTCCCACCAAGCCCAGCAATTCAGCCCAATGGACACCACGACCAATGAAGCTGGTCTAGGCCAACACGAATACAGTCCAATGGATACTATAGCTAGTGAAGCTAGTCTAGGCCACCAACGATCTAGCCCCACGGATGTCCTCGCCAGCGATGCTGGCCTAGGACAGCAACGATTCAGTCCGACGGATTCTTTCGCCGGGAGTAATGCGCACGCCAGCCCCTTGAATCTTGTAGGGGATGCGGACTCCGAGGATGACTCTTGGGGGAACTCAGACATGTCAATTGCAGAGCTTCCTGACCCAACAGAACCCATCACGGAAGATCTGGGCAATCCTCGCCGTGAGTACGGCCGAACGAGTTTGGAGACGCCTGTTATCGGAGCCACGGAACATCACTTTTTGGATGATGAAAACATCCACTCTACCCCTTCTAAAATGCCATCACCTACACGCGAGAGAACAATTTTGTCATCGAGAGCTTCTTCTCACAATACCGCTAGCCCGCAGTCACGCACATATCCGACTCCGACCCCCACGTCTTCGCTGGCCGATGAAGAAAACCAAACCCAACAAGTCAACGTGGATCATCCCTCAAGGACAGAGACCCATCATGCTGAAACTGATCCCGTCGAAGATCCCGCAGACGAGTACGACGAATTCGACACTATCATGGAAAGTGAAGGATTCACTATGATTTCCCTTGATACACTCCCATCAGCCAAGCAGCATGGATTCGGCTCTAGCGCTGTGACGAATAGTGGTCCCAAACCAAAGGAAGTTGGAGAACGGCTGAGACGCAAACTTCCCGGGACGATCGAAGACCTCCGAGGTGATTCTCGTGCTCAAAAGTCATCTAGCCCAGTAACTTCGGCCCTGATTCCTAGGTTATACGACAATCCCAGCACCCATATTTCAGAGAAGCACACTGTAAATGCGGCTGAGCGGCAATCTGTTAACTATGTGAACGAGATCGCCTACCCTGAACTCCCTGCTGCATCATCTCCGGCTAAACAAACAATTGTTCCGAAGAAGAGAACATTGACCAGTTTGGCTAAACTTGTTCGTCTAAGCTTGGCCCTCCAAGGTCCTTTTAGGCCCCAAGAAGACGAGTGGTCAGGCAAGAGTAATGCTCGTCACAAAAGACGTCGGTTGGAGGGCGTTTTCAGCACTTTCAACGCCGAAACGCAGCGAGAACTCCGAGTGGCTATGGGGCTAGGGCAGGAGCTTGCTATGCGTCGAATGCTCGCCGACGAAGATGAGGCTGCGGCTATAGCAGCAGAAAATGCAGCATCCCGTCTCGAGGAGGAACGTCTCGAGGAGGAACGTCTCGAGGAGGAACAGGAAGAACAGGACGCACGTCACTATAACGACTTCGATGATGAAGAATTAGAAGAGCAGGAGCATGATCAACCCTTTGAAAACGAGATTGAGAAGCGCGGAGAAGACGCCCGATCATCACCTTTCAAGTTCCATAAATCCACGCAGCAAAGCCCCATGTCCCACCAAAAGGTACAGCGTGAGGCACAATGGCAGCTTGAACGAGAAGAAGTCAGCCGCCAGGCTCAGATGGGTTCAAACTCCCGATCGGTCGTGTATATTGATAGCGACGAGAATGCGGCAGAGGATGATGGCGACATCGGCTTTGAACATGAACAACGATTTGAATCTGAGACCAGATATGATGAAGAGCACAATGATTCTGCGCCTGGGCCCATACCAGAACCAGCGCCATATGTAGCCCGAGACATTGAACCCGAGCCCGAACCCGAGCCTGTGGAAGATGAGGATGATGGCTATGACGACATTTGGCAACTCGAAGCCAACGACCACAGTCATATTTCACAACACTCGGAGCATGATGATGTTCAGTCTCATCCGCAACCGGTTGCACGCCCTTTGGGCAACCTTGCTCCAATTTCCGCAGGTCAAGACTACCTAAGCTCATCTCCTTACGCTACTTCGGAGCATGATTATGTAGCGCGCTTTGGACCGTCCAAAGTTCGCGAGCTCCGTGAACAAAAAGTCGATTTGTCTGCTTTGCTTGCAGAAGAGGATACACCAAACCGCGCACGGTATTACAATGGAACGAGTACTCCTCGGAGTGTGCTGACCCGCCCATTGGGGACACATAACCCATTCATTAACAGCTCTCCCATGAAGGACCCAGTATCGCGCACTCCAGCGCGTATTCGTTTACAACCTCTCTCCCAGTCCAGCCCCGATGTCCCCAACGCACGGGTCCCCAGTCCACAAATCGCCTTCCTCGATGAGAAGAAATCCCCGAAGGTTGTGCAAAGCCCATCTATGCAAGAACCATTGGAAGAAGACTATCATGGTAGCAGCGTTTCCGATGCCGCTCTCAGTCAATCGGAATCTGCCAACGTGGATTCTGCCTCCACCCCACAGCCTCACCAGCTCAATAAGGAGGAGCCAGGATCATCCTGGTTCAGTAAAATAACCAGTTTCACCCCGCAATGGCTGAAAGCCCCTACACGTGACCGAAGCTCAAGTGTTAGTACTATTCCGGAGGAAGCATCTGACTTTGAAGATGAAGAGGAAATGGCCAGCATTGAATCTGCGAAGGAGCTTGACGGGCATTTCCAGGATGGGCCGCTCTCCAAACAAGCGAGCCAATCCCCCGCGAGTCATTGGAGACAGCCATCGCCATCTCAGTCTCCTCAGATACAGCAAGATCCTCTTCCTACAATGGAAGAAGAGGAGGACCTGATACATGAGAGGAGGGCTTCTCAAGACCCCTTGGAAGAAGAAGAGGTGCCGGTTTCTGAGCGGAGTGTCTCGCAAGATCTCCTGGAGAACGAAGATGCAGAGCCAGTGAACCCCCAGAATGGGGCGTCTCCAGGGCCACGACCACTTGCTGTCTTCGGATACTTTTCCGACGAGCATTACGCCGCGCTTCGTCGTATCTACCGAGTTGCCAAGCGATACCCCGAGCATTTTGAATACTACGATGCTCCAGGGCGGGCTGCCATTATCGGTGATTGGATATGGACCTCCGATGGTCATCACGGGGTGCCCATCACAGAGATCCAATTTGCCATTATTGATCGCTTCGCCCAGGAACTTGCTCGGGCCGATATCCAATATGGTGGCAGCGGACAGATCGATTGGACAGAAGCTGATCTGCATCGGAGACTCATTAGCATCATTATTGGCGAGCAGATCCGAGAGGAAAGAAAGGCCAAGGCCAACCGGGGTACTTCTGTGGATACATGGCGATGAACGTCTTAAATTTTTTTTTTCACCCACCTCTTTTTATATTATGTACTTCTTTTTTTGGATATCCGATGAGCACCTGGCGTTATGGTTTTGTTTTGAATGCGTCTGTTCTTGTTCTGGTTATGATTCCCTCACGGTTATTGGTTAGGCTTGTGTGCAGCATTGGGCTGTTTTGGGGGGTTTATTGTGCCTGTGATTAGTTTAGGTCCCTCTAGTCTATAGCCATCATTTGGACATTAATGAGGTACTGTATACAATAACTTCCAAGTTTTGGACCAAAGTGAACAAAGTACCGAATCCCGGAAGGGGATCCTTGACTACAACTGCGAACACCCTATGTATATCGCATCCGAACATATGTATCCAGCCAACCACGGAGGTTTCCTGCATCAAGATCCCTTATTTCCCCGAGTATCCGACAGAATAGGGATGGACACATTAATCGCGTGAGTTGAATCAAGAATGCAACTCAGTCCAGCCCATTATACCAGCCAAGTCAACGTCAACATCAACTGCAAATCCGCTTTTGTCTCATCCTGATGAAACATCTGTACAACCAAACCCTCAAACTGTCAAACCGTACCCGAAGCAAACACAATCTACGTTGAAGTCCCGACCAAACCTGCAGTCCTCCGCCATCTAGACCAACCAGACCAACCCGCGCCTCCTGCACGATCGTATACTTCTCGCGTGGGCAGCCAAGCAGAAGCCGGAGAGCCTCGCATCCCCCACCTCCGTGCGAGGTGCCTGCGAGGTGTCCCTGCACGCGTTTTCGTCCTTGGGTATCGGTCTGGCCAGATCGTGAAGTACCACTTGGGAGGCGAACCAGGACATTTATAAAAGCAAGGTTGGTAACGATATGAAGAAGATCATTCCCAGAGACAAAGATCACAAGTATAAAGTCTATACTTCGATCATCCCTTCTATTACTTTTCCATACATATAGTTTATCTGTATCGATCCCAACCATGTCGGTATTCACAATCGTCCATCGAGCCCTACCACCACTATCCCTCCCCTGGAAACGACGAACAAGTCTAAAAGGCAAATCCCCCGAACTGGAAATCCTCAGCGAAAAGGATACCATTCTCTCAAACTCCCCCAGCATCAGTCCCCACGCCCAAAACAATGAACCCATCTTCATGCGCCGTGACGTCCACGGACCCGTGCAGGTAGCGGTGAAGGCCCACGCAAACCACGAAACATCCACCCCCCAATCAGCATCATCCGCACCGGAAAATATCCCGGATCCAGCGTCGGATTCGACTTCCGAGAACCGGGTGCACTATTCCAGCCAGACGCGTCCGACGCGGCCCCAGCTCGTTCGCGCTGTTAGTTGGGCGAGTATTATCCGTAGTCGAGATCGGTGGACGGTCGAGCAGGAGAGGGAGCTTGTGCATGCGCAGAGACAGCTGGAGAGGTGTCAGAAGGCATGGAGTTCCGAGCAGGAGGTGTGGTTATCGTATGTATGTGGAAACTATCTTTTTTGCCTTTTTGGGGGTGTTTTTTTTTCGACTACTATTTTGTTTGCTTTACTATTGTATTGTTCCATGCAGTCGAGATCGCTATCACATTTCCCGATTTGGTTTCTAGCAGAAACAATAACGTCATGAACTAATTTGTTGGCGGTGCAGGTCCAGGCCCTCAGTGAAGAAAAGGAAGCACATGCTGGTTTCTTATCTATGCGGCACAGACAGCAGGACGACGAACAGCACCAGTTCCGTAAGGCGTGGAAGCGGAGACGATCTTCATCGGGTGATGATGAGACGCAGCAATCTGCGATCGAGACTGCGAATCGATTGGGGAAGTTGCGTCGCTTGCAGCGCTATGGCTATTCAGGGCAGCGGTTGGGCGCGACGGGATCGGCGGTTTTGGCTGTGGAGGGATGAGTGGAAGTGTTAGGGTTGAAAAAGATAGTAGAGATTAATTTGGATTGCTTGTTCAGCTTAGAGTATTTTTAATTAGTGGCTGAATGGATAGAATGGACTGGCATATCAACTTCATATCATATAACCATGATTCAGTGTTTATATCAAAATCCCCTAGCATGACTATCCCCGACAACCCCTACCACTTCTTCTCCTTCCCATCAGGCCACTTCCGAAACAAATCCGCCAATAAATCAATCGGCGCCGTCAAAAGCCCAACAGCAGTCTCAAAGAAGGGTTCCGTAGGCGCAAGCGGATGCGATCTGGACGGAACAAAGATCTTAACTCGATCCAGGGATTTAGTCAACTCAACACTCTCCTCTTTAGACAACAACTCCTCAAGCCTAGGCAAGTCTACATCCTCCTCATGTCTCGCATGAATGCCCAAATCCCGCATGAGTCCCTCAAGCGTCGGCAAGAACCTCGGATCCGTAGACGAAAGACCCTGAAACGATTTCAACTGGTGCTTAACACCACGATGCTCGAGTCTGTTTTTATCTGCTATTCCCTGGCCGTCTGGGAGATAGTCAATCAGGGCAGGATAGATGACGAGTTCCTCGCCGATTAGATGGCGGGATAGTTCCCAGGTGAATTGGTTTTGGAAGCGGGTTTGTTCGTCTGGGTCTGTTGAGGAGAGGATTTTGTTGCTGTGGGCTTCCAGTTCGAGGTGATCGTGTTTTATGGCGGGGAGAATGCGACTGTGCGCGGATGGGATTGCGGCTTCTTCGGTGAAGGTTTGGAGGCTTGGTCTTATGTTGCCGCTGAAGAGTGGTTTGGGGGATTCGGCTTTTGGTCGTGGTGGGGAGGTCATTAGTGGTTGTTTGAGGAGAGGGTGGATGGCGAGGGCGCGCCGGAGCATGAGGATGGAGGGATGGGTTGATGCTTGGGATATTCTGTTTGATGTGGTTTTAAAGGTATATTGAGAATCTACTTGATAGAATAATCGGTGGTAGATTCCGTTTTTGTCATGATGATGATATGGATGCTAGCCCTAAGTTGTACATCAAAATTTACAAACTGGAGAATATCACCCAAAAGGCCAGAACTGGGTCATATCACGTAGCATATCCATATCCAAACAAACTTCAAACCCAAGGTACTAACGTCAATACTCTCCTCCTTCTCCCAACCGACGTCTAACCCCCCAGGCACTGCCTAACTCCGCCTCCGGGATTCCCAACAGCCCCGGGGCTTCGGAATCAGAATATATAAGTAATATAACCCATAGCACTGGAGGCATATGGGAATATATTCAGAGATGACGACTTTACCCAGCTGGTTGTGCCATCATCTGAAGAGAAACCACTATATTCACACGTTGTTCCTACCGTATCTTTTCCATATCACATCCTACTCACTTGTACTCTTACTCTCACCTACTTTGTTTGCCTATAAATTACCTTCTCTTCTCATTCTTCTTTTTCTCTTACTTGCCAAGTTATAAAGACTGAAAAACAAGGTATTCATGTAAATTGTACCCGACATAAGGGTAAGCACGAATCTTCGAAACAAAGTACTTATGTGTGTGTGTTCCCAACAACGCCAGACAGGTTGGAGCGAGCATTAGTCTTCGAAGAAAGAAAATAAACACAGGAAAAAAAAATATAGAAATCGAAATCCCAAACACCTCCGAGGTCCATCCCTCACAACATAGCTAATATGATCAATGATAAAGGGTAATCCGTAACCGCATCCAGCGGTAAACACCATCCCAACCCATCTTAACGTACATCCGAAACTTCATGTGCAAATCCCTAGTGATTGCGCGTCCGCTTTCGACTGCGCTCGCGCTCCATAGCAGCAGGCTGGAACATCTCGAAGCCGGGCTGGTGGACGGTAGGAGTCCAGTCGATACCCATAGAAGGCGAGAAATCCGGGTGCAGCTGGCTGAAGATCGCGGGGTCGGCGGGGTGGCCATCGACCGGTTCTGCGGAAGTAGGAAGAGGTGCAGCAACGAGTTCGACTAGAGATGCGTCGATCCAGTTGGGTGGTTTGCTGGCGAGGCGGCCGATGCGCGCGCAGTCGTCATCGACTTCGTCATTCATTAGGGAGGTCAATGGGGGTGCGTTGCCGTTGGGACGGGCGTGGTGGTTGGAGAGAACGTGGTAGGGGAGGATCGGACGGGTGGCGGGCTTATCGGCCAGGTCGGCTAGGGCGCTCAGGGCACTGTGCGCGGCGGTGGTGCGGGTGGATCTGGTGGCGTGGAAGTTGTGGCTGGCGGTGCGCATCATGTCTGCTGCACTTGGGGTGCCGTTATCTTCATGGCCTGTGCCCTCCGGGGTATCCTCGGCATCGGTATTGTTGCCGTTTGTCACTGCGCCGGATCCATGGTCTGGGCGTCTGGAGGTAGAGAAGAAGTGCACAGCTGCAATGTGTGCCTGGTTTGCGTGTGCATTGAGTTCCTTGTCGGTGAAAAGGGAGTGGATTGAGTAGGTAGGTGCCACCTGCTCCTTTGTGACCTCGGTCTTGTTGCGCTTCGCGGGAGTGGCATCGCCCGCGTCCCGCGCAGGCGACCCAGTCTCTTCCTCTGGGGCCTTCCGCTTGCGCTTGTTCAGCTCCGACATGAAACCATTGCCCAGCTCGTCAAGGTCAACGCGGTGACGGGTGTGCCGAGTGGTCTTGCGGTTGCTGTGGATACCACCAGGGCTGGCGGGGTTTGTGATGCTGAACTGGTTTGGGTGGAGGAGAAGGGCATTGGTGTCGGCGATGTCGAGCTGCTCCTTTTCACGCATCAGACGGGCGCGCTTGCCGGAGATATTCTGCACCAATCGCTCTCGAAGGGTGGAAGACAGATGACGGAATTCTTCTTGTGCGAAGTAAGTGCGGAAATCACGGTCCCGCTGTTGTCTTTCCATAACGTTGTTGTAGTTATTCTGTATAGGAAAAAAAAGTCACTGGTTAGGGAAAACTCCTGATAGATGAGAAAAGCATGAAACTCACCATAGCCATGACCAACTCTGCGTCTCTCTTCTCCTTGATCTCATTGACCTGGTGGACAAACTTGGAATACCAGTTTCCAGCGATGCCAGCCATTTCTTTCGCAAACTTGCTGCCGCCACCAACAGTATCCTCAATCAGCGTAGAAATACTCTCCGCAGAGTCCGGGAGCGGTCCAGTCACGTAAGGATCAGTATTGTTAATCAGGGTCATATCGCACTGGAGTGCATGCAACTGCTGACGAAACTGGGAGTCCCGGTTATTGCTGAACTGACTCGTCAGTTCCTGAAGCCGCTCCTGGAGCGCGGTGCGCCGCTTGTCGCGTTTTGAGGGTGCGCCGCCAGCCCCGCCGCCAGGGCTGAGGGGCGGAGGGTTTGGGTAGGACATTGTATGTGGCGAGGGTGGGCGAGAAAGTGTGGTAGATTGCATAGATTGCATTAAGTTAGTGATTGAAGGAAGATGAGATGAGAGGGGTGGGTCACGGTCGAATATGGACGGCAGAATGTTTGGCCGCCCCGAGGAGAATAGGCGGCAATGAGGTGAAGGAGACAAGGTGAAGAGGAAATGGACTTTCTGATTCTAGTTCGAGAGAAACAGTGTGGAAGAAGTAGAAGGATAAACACAGTGAGTTAGTATACATCAGTTTTCCCGCCTTCTATTGGTGTTCCTTGCGATTCAGGCCACAGCTATTGTAAGCTATAGTTATATACTAAGGTTTGGCACGAATGGCCGTCACTTGTACAACTTTGATCACAGCTGTATAGACAATGACTATTCAACCTGTTGATACAATAGAGAAAAGCCAAAATGATTGCTTTACATTGAGATATGAGATATCATGTCCCTCCCGGCAGATACAGACAAGCCTCTAATATTGGTGACGTAGTTCAGGAATTTGATTCATTTAGCTTAAAATGGTATAAGGACGTCATATTCAAGATTCTTCTACAATGTCTTTTTAGGTAACTATCTTTCAATAGGTATCTCCATTGTCTTTGTGGGTGCCTATTCATGTCCATTCAGAATAACTAGCCACAAACAGTAGAATGGGGTAAAAGTCCCTACAAAAGAACTTCTATATACAATGTGTGCCTGGAAGTGCTGAATCAATTGGCTATCGCGCTACGGAGTATAACTAACATAGATAACCAATATTCTAGAATGAAAGCCATAGGACTAAAGTGGTAAGGTGAGGGCTGACCCTATGTCCAGGCACATTTCGGTGATGCCTAACGAGAGCCTGACGGAACCAGCACGACCCCTACATATACTTAGACCAGTGATATCCTAGAATTACAGAGAAAGAAAAGATATTGTTAATAGCAGATATATTCCCACTAACTCGTGTATATCTATCTGTCATCAAGACAGAGAAAAAAAAATTCATAAAACCCGAATCGCCAACAACCGGGGTATTCATAGTTCATCCAAAAAAAATGTTCGCGCGGGGAATAGAATCCCCAAACGAGTCATGCAAAGGTGCGAAAGAATTATTTTCGCACCGAAAAATCGAAATCCAACACCGGGGACACCTCCATGGGTCCCATGTCATCTTTTGTCAAGGCCGTTTGTTAAAATATGCTATTGCGGAAGAGGGAGTGGTGAAAGAATGAAAAGGGGGTGAGGATTCGAGGAAGAGGGAGCAAAGAGCGATCTAGCAATGCTGCAAGGATCTAATTCGTTCGACGAATCACAAAGACACCAAGCTCGATACCATCACGAGGCTCATTGTCCTCGTAGTAGCGCCGCTTGCGGATGCCATCGCAGATCTCACTCAGGAGTCCGGAAGACGTGACTTCCTTGTTGCCCATCATGCCGGAGCATCCGGAGCTTGCGTTCTTAGATGAGCGGCGGCCGTTTTGCCAGTACAGACTGAGGACTTCCTTCATACGGGGCTTCTCCTGGTGGATGAACCACTCAGCCCAGAGATTGCGGTCGAGGTGGGCCTCTCCGCGGCCTGCATCTGCTACATGGAATCGGGAGGAGGAATCGTTATCACTCAGTGATTCGCAGAGTGCCACGATGTTCGCCTTCATGGTGGCAAAGTCGTCCATTTGAGAGACGGAGGAGAGCTTGCCGAGGTAGCGGCCCACGTCTGCGGACAACTCATTCACCACAACGAGTTGGCGGAGGAGGGGGTCGAGAATGGGGCCCAGGTACTGGGACTTGAAGGTTGATGCACCTTTCTTCGTCGGATACACGAAGAGAAGAGAGCCGCCATTAGGCGATAGCTCGCTCATGCGATCAACGAGGTAAGATGGACGGGTACGACAAAACAGATCACGATACTCTTGAGCGGAGGTTGGGGGGAGATAGCGCTCGAGTACTGAGATGTTGACGCTGCGAGGGGGAACAATGGGCATCGGGGCGTGGGACATTTGCCGTTGGAGGGGTCCACGGTAGTCATGGTAAGCACCTACAACTGCCGCACTGGAGAAAACCGTGGCATTGAAGTAATCCTCGGCAGCAGTCGGAGAACGAGGAGTGCTGGGGGGAGAGTGGGGCAGATTTGAAAGGCTGAATTGCTCCGGTACTGCGTGGGTGACGTTGATATAGGGTGACTGGCCAGGTTGCAAGTGATTGTGAACGGCCTGCACGACGGAGGAAAACACACTGTCAGTTTTCGGTACTGATACCGCCTGATCAGATGTTCTGGGGTATGGAAGAGTCTGGGAAACGATTTTGACGGCCTCGCCTCGTGTCTTGCAGAGGGCAAGTGAGGAAGCTAGAAAAAGTCAGTGATTGGCCTTTGAAGCCACGGATGTGTGGAAAGCTTACCAGTCAAGTCGATGCCATGATCCAGCCATGAGCCAATATCCTGCTGGCAATCCATATCATCGTGGGGGCCAGGGCTGCCTCCAGAGCTGGAGGACCTATGAGAGAGCCCATCGGATGGGCTGCTGAGTGTATCCGAAGCACCGGTCGCCGAGGAATTTTCCACACTCGGGTTGTCGTCCATCATGGCCATGGATCCCGGGTGATGGGAGTGGGTGTCAAACAACATCATCTCGGACTTGGGGTTCCACGCAACGTGGATGTCCTCCTCTGGCGGCGTGGGGGGTAGTGTGGCGGGGTATTCGGATTGATAATGAGAGTTCCAAGCGGGTGAAGCAGCCAAAGGCCTCGGCCCGCGAGACACAGTGGTTGAAAGACGAAGACGGGAGTCGACCGACCGAGTGCGAGACTCTAAACGATAGGGCGAACCGGGCGAACTGGGCGAGGCACGTTGATCCCACGATGGGAAGTTCACGGCAACGCTGCTCTTGGAGAGAAAGCGAGATACCGGTGACGGTCTTGTCCGAAGAGATCCTTGCGAAGCTCGTCGGCGAATCCTGGCGGGGTTTGCAGTTTCCTGTGTATCTGAGTTCTGGGGAAGATGGTCTCTGGTGTCAAGTTTCACTGTTGGTGGGACATGCATGGTGTGATCGTCAAGAGTGGGAGTGACAGGCCAATACTGTCCATTGCATGAGGGTGGCATCCAGTCTGTTTTATCCAACGGGCGGAAAGAGATGGCAGCCGTCATGAATCATCCGTCAAATGATGGTAGATGATCGAAAGATGACCAAAAGATGATGATCGGGTCCAAACGTGGATTAAGCGGGAAATTTGGAAAGTTGGTATAGAGGGGATGTTTAAAGAAAGGAGTTTCTAAGAGGGAGAAAATGATTGAATATTTGGAGGGGGAAAAAGAAGAAGGGATGAGGGAGAGAAGAAGAAGAAGAAGAAGCAAAAGAGGGCGTGAATTCGAATGGAAATTGACGGGAAGGGCAAAGTGGGTATTGGGTACTTCGGCAT
The DNA here is from genome assembly GCA_008931945.1 of Penicillium sp. BW_162_3FA. Lineage (NCBI taxonomy): Eukaryota > Fungi > Ascomycota > Eurotiomycetes > Eurotiales > Aspergillaceae > Penicillium > Penicillium sp. BW_162_3FA. The sequence goes on from MUGJ01000093.1 coordinate 22,361, forward strand.
AGTATGGGCTATAGGGTACTAGATCATGTACTGGGTACGAACTGGGGCAAGGGTTGGGGCCAGACTCTTCAGGTCGGGACAGTCTAGACCTTCCCAAGTCATGGAGTCATCGGTTTCCACTTTATTTTTCTTTCTTTTTTCTTTTTTTCTTTTTCTTTTTTTTGGGGCTGTAAGGGATATTCTAATTTATAGAGAGAGATATATAATATATTATAATTTTAAATGAAAATTAATCTGATAGAACCAAATTCAAGTAAAATTATAGAGAAATAATACAAGTCTAATGTATAGTTATAATGTAGGAAAAAAAGATCATGTAGTCTAGAGCGACCGATGGGCTTTCGTCTTAGCTCCACGGGGGTGACGATCATTGTCGGGTTGTGCAAGTTGAGACCAGAATACACTTTAAAATCATGTACGAAGTACATGAATTTTCATTATTTGATTATACTTTAGATATTATATTTGACACTTAAATGAAGGCCTCATTACCCGAACCAGACTCAAGCATAAGACTATATTATGCTTTTACATATTCCCCTAATGCGGCCTCGGGTTTCACAAGTCGCCAGTACCACAGAACGCATGTGGAGCGTGGGCCTGGATGAGGTACTGAGTACTCCCGTACTTTCCCAGTGTATACGCAGACGAATGTAGTCTCTTCCGTTTCCGGAGAGGGGTTGGGCATCGGCGTATACTGGTTGCCAACGCATAGTAAGGCTACAATATAGATATTATAGATATATAGATACATAGGACATATTATATGTCGAATGAAGCATATATATATACTAGGGTCTAAGATTTATGCAATGCCTAGTTCGCAGCAAGTTCGCATTCCGGAGACCCTGGAATCCCAGAATCCTGGAATCCGAGTGGCACTATGACAGGCAACCCCATATATTCAGATTCAGATCCAGCCCGATCGTCTGAGGGACGTTAGGACCGTTTTAATTTCCACCGTGCGCCGAGATCTGGTTCACTTCCCTGTTCCCATCTCCGGCTTACTCCACCGTCTCACTTAGAGTGTGTCGCCACGGCATTAGATTAATTTGGGATTGTCATGCTCTGTTGTACTCCATCAGGGTCATATGAATTAGCAAATTTAAGAATTTATTTGACATGCCATGTGGAGTTGGTTATTTTATGGTTAATATATACGAAAGCCAAATAGAAGAGTATACGTCAACTAATATTAAGTGCACTCGCGTTACATGATAGGAACCATGGTTGGGGAAAAAGAAGTAGATTATGATTAAAATTATACTATCTTACCAGTTATCACTACCTCCATGTACCTAGGTAGGTAGGTAGAATCACTGTAATCTGACATGATCGACAAATCACATCATTCCCGTCGGCCGTGTAGACCGACGCATTTTTCGACCGTGGAGTATCTCCGTCGACCCGAGAGGATGGGATACTTCAATCATCCACGGTTTTGGGTCTGATTGCATCATCACAGCGGACTCCATATCCGCGAAGACCCTTGCATATCGAGAATCTGGTCTCGGTCGCGTGGAACGCCAGGGAGTACCATGTGTCCCATGAGATCGGGGAATTGACATCCGCGAAATCCCCGATCGGGTTCTCTGTACAACGTAGATTCCCAAGGCCCGTAGATACCTTTCTGGAATCCCGAGTGGTTTCAATCGGCAAAGAGAGGGCTGATTCTGGAAATCAGTCCCGGTCGGCGGTGTAAAGTAACCGGTTTGGTTGAGAAAATCCGGGTTGGTTGAGAGTTGAGAGGAAATGCACAAGGCAGCGAGAGTCGCCACCATGGCCCAAAAGATCTCCCTCATGAAGTCAGGGACCGGCGCCGAGACTGAGTCGCAGTAGTGCAGCCGGCCAGCGGCTGTGTCATCTCTTGCGAGCAATTCCACATAAGCGAGGAACGATATCTCTGCTCCTCCCGTGTGAGCCGGAGCTGTTTCCGCGCGAAACTAGATGGCTTCAGGGGGATTGTGCAGGAGGCGGAGCGACTGCCGTAGACAGGCATGGGGGTCTTGGCGAGCGACGGATTAACCCGAGTCGGGTTATCGAGTGTCGCGCTCAGCTCGTAGCACTGGCGGACGAGCTCCTGAACGCCGTCAGTCAGACGGGATGCGCGCTCCTCGATATCCGGCCAGAAGGCATCGCCCCAGAAGGGATCTTCGCAGACGGCCGTCTCGAGGGCGTTCAGCCAGCACCGGAAGCCGGAGCGGGGTCCTGCGAGCTGCGAGGCGACGGCGACGAATCGGATTGTCGGCTCGGAGTGTAGCACGTGCTGGACGATGCAGGCGGGACAGCGGGCTGTAAGGTACCAGTCATGTTCTTCGGTGAGAATGCAGTTCAGCCAGGCGAAGGCGCTGCGGGCTTCGCCGCGGAATGCGCGTTCGGGCTCGGCGCCTTTCTGGCTTGGGAGGGTGCGTGCTGCGATGCGCTCGGCTTGGTGGTTGATTAGGAAGAGCGGGACGAGGAGGGTGTGGATGATGTCGCGATGGAGGCGGTAGGTTTCTTGTTCGGTGGAGGTGCAGGAGTGTCGATGGCCGGCGCAGAAACTCGGTCGCTCCATACCGCATTCCTGGCGGCGGAGCTGTTCGCGCATTACTCGAAAGGCTTCATTGCGCTCTAGCTCGACTTGTTCATGTCGGGTGATGTGGAACGGGGAAGCCATTGTGGATGGATAGGTCGAATTGTATGTATCTCGGGTATTTTTTTGTGGATCGTGCGATCGGGGTATAATGGTATAGGGGCTTATAGAATCATGTCGAGATATCGATCAAACCAGGTACAGGATAGGGCTGAGTTGAAGTAGTCCATTAGAGAAAAATAATCTAGGGCCGGATGCGGGCTGGATATTATAGTAGTGTTTCCCTTTCCCCCCCTTTGCGGAAACGTCATTTACAGCGTCTCCCGTTTTTGGTGACAAGTCCAAGAGAAAAGCCCAGATGATCCTAATGGAGGGATCCACTAGCTGACGAACACTCTGCGTGTGGCGATGATCATTGGTGGACATGTCGGAATGAAGTGGAGAAGTGGAGATTGGAACGAAGTCTGGACTGTTGCACATCCAAGGATGTTTTAAGGGATGTTTATAGATCTGCTACTTAAGAGGTAACACAACTCCCAATTACATAGATATTAGACGAATGCGACGTTATTCTTTTGCGACCTACTACGTTATTTTTTTGATTACCATCTGCCATCAATCTCGAGATATTCGCCATAGTACCCTAACCTCCTTATCTCGCAAGGACCTCGTTCTAGCCCCCCCATAGTGACCGCCGAAAACCGCCCAGTGGAGTAACGTGGCAGTCTGGAATTTAAAAAGACTTTGCATCTTATTAGCGTTATTGCTAGTGATATTCAAAGTTACATGCATTAGGGGTCCACGAGACCTTGATTGCTTCCTAGCCCGATACCTGCCCAATCCTATATACATACGGAGTTATGTACTAGTTAAACAAAGAAGATAACTACAACTCCCTACGATATCTACAACATACGGAATTTTTCTGAAAGAAAATAAAATTAAATAATCTGCCGATCGATGAGCTGCCGTGTGCCAGGTTTTTTTTGAAGGATTATCTTTTCCATGTCTAGTAAGAGTGGGTATAAGGGTAAGGGAGTGATTGACAGGGTTTAAGATGAGGGGCAATATGTTGTGTCCGATCGTGGCACAGTGGTAATGGCGACAATAAATAGTTGGTATAAACATGTCTCAAGCCTTCCAAGGTAAGAAGAGTATTTTTATATATTAGAGGAGTATTTATAGCATAGGGGCGAAGTGTGTTGTGGAACTCGGTATATTCCGGGTTAGGGGGCAACAATCCAAATTGGATGAATTTTCAGACTTTGACACAGAACAAGTATTAATTTTAAATATTTCAATATTTCAATATTAACTGGAGACTGCACATCTTCTACCGACTTGAGTATATCTATCTCCCCTTAGTCTCGATTTACTCCATACTCCATACTCCAATTGTGTGATATCCGTATGGGGAAAATTAGGGCTGGGCCCCAACGGGCCAGGCACAGCCCTGGAGTCAACCGTCAACAGTCAACATTTGAAGTTGCCCAGGTGTACCTCATTTGTATATGTTGTGTACTCTAACACAATGATTACTTTACTTTGTACTCTGTATACCTTGAAGTTTAGTTGAAACCCAAACAAAATACTATCTGGAATGTCCCAAATGAGGCCAGGAATGAAGCACGCTAGTTGGAAATAAACGCCCTGCAGATAATTTGGTTGCTACAGTCCCAAATCAAGGAACTGACCTGTTATTTTCATGTTTCACGTCTACTTTCCCTCCTCCCTTAAAATTGTTGAGATTGTAACTTCTTCTTCTTTTTTTTTTTTTTTTGTGTTTGCACCTGCCCTGATTCCTTCGTTGTCCGGGCAAGAGCGTCAACGTACATACTAGAATTGAGAGACTTTGCTTTTCTTCTCCTTCTCTTCAAGCCATTGCTATTTCATCGCATCGTCTATTGCACTGTTACTTTCACAGAATTTAATCATGTTATCATCCCTGGCATTTTCGGCAGTGCCATTGCTACTCGCTGGCTTACAGGCTACCGCAGTGGGCGCAATCTCGCCCATTTCCGCTGTCGGCTCCAAGTTCTTCTACGAGAACGGAACCCAGTTCTACATCAAGGGTACCTAAAAATCCTACACTGTAGGTATATTGCCTGACTGACCCGTCTAGGCATTGCTTATCAGCTTACCCCAAGTGACCCGCTTGTCGATACTGCCCAATGCAAGCGTGATATCGCTCGGATGTCCGAGCTGGGCACCAATGCGATCCGTGTGTACCACGTGGATCCCAATGCTGATCACAAGGGCTGTATGTCGGCGCTCGCCGATGCTGGTATGATTGATTCTATGTCCCAGAGTAATTATGCGTACTAATGCGGTTGTCTAGGAATCCACTTGTTCGTCGATTTGGACACTTTCAATACCCAGATCGAACAGGTAGGTCCACTTTTTCCTCATGTGGATCATCTACTGACGATCGCAGAACGAGCCTCACTGGAACCAGACCCAGTTTGATCACTTCAAGGAGGTGCTCGATGAATTCCAAAAGTTCGACAACACTGCCGGTGTCTTGGTCGGAAATGAGGTACTCACCACGGCCAATGGCTCGGCTGCAGCCCCCTATGTCTTGGCGGCTGCTCGCGATATCAAGGCCTACCGTGATAAGAAGGGCTATCGCGAGATCCCCGTTGGTTACTCGGCAGCCGATATTCCCGACCTGAGACCCATGCTGCAAAACTACATGGCCTGTGCCAAGAATGCATCCGACCGCTTGGACTTTTACTCGCTGAACGCCTACGAATGGTGCGGTGCGTCCACCTATGAACAGTCTGGATACAATATTCTACAGAAGAACGCGACTGACTACCCAATCCCTATCTTCTTCTCCGAGACTGGCTGCAACACCCCCTCACCTCGCACGTTCGAGGACCAGGCTGCCATCTTTGGTGAGCACATGTCTGATACTTGGTCTGGATCCATTATCTACGAGTGGATCCAAGAGACCAACGACTATGGGTTGATCAGCTATGGACCTTCTGTCGACGCCGCGACTGCGACCGCGAGCAGCATCGAGGATGGCTTTACCCGCAAGGGTACACCGACGCCCGTGTCGCCTGATTTCAACAACCTCAAGTCTCAGTGGGCTACTCTGCACCCGACCGGAGTTGCCCTTTCCGCCTACCGCAAGAGCGCATCCAGCCTCACCGCTATTGAGTGCCCTGCCTCGACCTCTGGTGGATGGGCAGTTGACCCAAACTCGCCGCTTCCTACCTTGGGACAGACCTTTAAGAAGGGATCTGATTCCACAGCGACCGGTAAGAACAGCAAGGCTACTAACGTTAACTCAAGCGGATCCGCCTCTGCATCGGCAACAAAGGAAGGCACTGCTCACTTTGTGGCCGTCGGCTCTCCAGTTACTGAGCGCTTGCTCGCTGGATCTTTGGTGCTGTCTGGTCTGTTGGGTGCCGTTGCCATCTGGCTTTGATTTTGTTGTTTTCCTCATACTCGACCCTTGACGATTGCGGCTCAAGCCATTGTATCGATAGCATCACAGATTTGGGATAGACGAGTTCGGCTAAGCCACTGCATGATATATTGGAGTCGGCGTGCTGTGTTTGCATACAGGTTAAGTTATCTTAGGTCTGTCTTTTCACGAAGCATGAAGTGTACACAAGAAATGAATTATTAGTGCTGCATAAAGAACCCGGTCATTAGACCATCAAGACATTATCGTACATCTCCCATCTACTTATGAAACGTCAACCCTTCGATCCCAGTAATGTTCATATCCAACTCTGGCAGATACAGCTGAGGCGAGACCTGGTCCACTCGTATCTCCGGCTCTTCAAACTCCGAAATATCATCTTCCTCAATCTCAAAATCAACAAATTCACCTTCCTCAACATTACTCTCGCTCTCACTCCCAGCATCCCCAAACCCAAAATCAAACTCCGAAACCGACCCACAAACCGAGTCAGACTCAGAAGCTCCCATCGGAGCAGAAGAAGCAATAGAAAAAGCACTCCTCCCAACCCCCGTCTCCCGAATAACCTCCAACCCCCCATTCCCGTGGTTTTGTCCCCAGTCCTTCTGTCCCCAGTCCTTCTCCTTCTCTTTCTCCTTAGATCCCTTCAATCCTTCCTCCTTCCCCCGTTTCTCCTTAACACAATGCAGCCTCACCATCCCACCCTTATCCCCCCCACCGCGTGCGCGGGTAATAGCATCAGCAAACCCCCTTCTCACGCGCTTCGCAAGCGGCCTCTTCTCACCCTCAAAATCAAGCATGGACCGCACAACAATCAACATCTTCGGCACAGCCCAGAACGCACGATCGGAGCGTCGATCCCGTCGACATCGTTTCAAGGCATCGCCTTCTAGCAACGCAATCCACGATTGAACCTGCACCGCATTCCGCGCGAGATGGAAGGATGCATCTGCTATCCCGCCGCCGCGGCCGGCGGACCGGTTCCGGGCGCTGCGGTGCGTGCTGAAGGATGTGAGGGTTCTTTTGTGGAGGGTTGTTAGGATGTCGAGGGTTGTTGCTGCGAGGGAGAATATGTCTGCTGGGGCGTGCGGGTTTGGTTGGGGTTCGGAGGATGAGGTGTGGGAGGTTAGGGGTCTGAAGGATGGTGCTAGGGATTGGGCGGATTTGGAGTGGCGGAGGGAGGATGGTGGGATTGGGAAGAGGGTTGATGATTGGGAGGGATGGGGGTTTGGGGATGTTATGGTTGATGTGTTTGAGGAGGAGGATGTTGAGGTTGAGATTATTGATGGGGCTGAGGGGGTATTTTTGTTTCTTCGGGACCAGAAGGATGAGATGCGGTGTTTCATTGGTTGGGGGGATGTTGCTGTTGCGTCTGTGTGGGTTGAGGACGCTGCTGAGGAGGCTTCGGAGGATGAAGACGAGGATGAGAAGGCGAAGGAGAAGCGGGTTGGTGAGCCTGGTAGGCCGATGCGGATCACTGTGCCTTTTGAGGCGGCGGAGTTTGGTCTTGTACCGTCTGGGGATGCTGGTGGGCTTTCGTTCAATGGGGCTAGGGCTAGACGGGTTGGTCTTTGTCTGCGCTTTGTACGTCCTCCGGATTGAAGGAGGGTTTGAGAGGGTTGTGTTGGCTTTTGCGGGATGACTGGAGCTGCAGGGCGAGTCCAGCGCTCTGGGGCCGAGTAGTTGTATGCCTCGAGGTCGTTGACTTGTGGTGGTGTCAGGAGGGAGTCGAGTGCTTGGAATTGACCGAGGCAGATGTCAAAGTTTGCGTCGATGAAGATGTTGGATGGGCGGATTGCGCCGTGGGAGTGACCGCGTGCATGCAGCCAGGAGACTGCAGATGCAAGGCAGTGGGGCCAGGTAATCAAGATCTGACGACGTGGCTCTTTTTCTAGTCGTTTGAAGGACATCGGCTCATCTGTCAGGAAACTGTGTAGGTTTCGATCTGCCGTGGCGCCTGTGAAAAGCACGCAGACGTTGTCGTCTTTTAGATACGAGGCAAAGACGGAGACAATATGCTCGTGCGACAGCGTTTTCAAGTTGCGTATCTCAGCAAGAACCTCATCAGCAGAGAAGAAGTGCGGTGCACCGCCAACTTGAACTTGGGTTCGCATGTACACTCGACAGACCGAGCCGGCGAGGACTACCCTGTCTACCGTATCATCACGGCCATGTATCCCGCTGCCGGTATTGGTGCGTACCGCCTCGACCGGAACACCCTCATTCTCGGTATAGATGACATGGTCTCCCTCATCTATCCCACGGACCAGGAAGCGCCATTGGGCATGAAAGAAACTCGCCTCGAGAGCGAGATCTTCTCCATCGGGGGATAGATGTAGTAAATCGACGCTATGTTCTGCGACGGGTAGATCATCATCGTCACAGGATTCGTCGACTAGCGCAAAGATCCGATCGGGAATGCCGATAGCATCCAGGATCATGAAAACACGGCCAGCCTTTGTGAGGATCCATTCCATGTACGTCTCGCTGGTCAAACCTTCGCCCCAGTCCGGTAATTCAAAGAGACGTGGGATATTCTCTGGTCGCAGACGACTGACGATGTACTTTGCGTCGAGGGTAGATTTGATCCGCTCTTCGGGCCACCATAGTGAGGTGTGTTCATACTGAGACATACTGGTATGCCCTGCAGAAAGCGTTCGCAGATGCAACATAACTGGGAGAGGCGAGTTTTAATATAACGAACCATGTCACTCTGGACAATGCGGCTGTCAATGCCCATGGCTCCACGAGTGTCCCAAGAACAATCAAATAATGGGCGCCTACTGGTGGAGGGCTTATCTCAACGGCAAGGAGAGTAATGTTCAATAGCCCCAGACAATCAGATGGTAGTTCGAGTTTAGAGTTGAGTTATCCCTATTATCCCTAATAGAAAAGTACTAGAAAGTACTAGGGGCATGACACTTTCTATGTAACTTCCTAGGTTGTCCAGGTTGTTACAAGTAAGAAATGTCTTAGAAGTCCTTGTCAGCCAATCTAGGGCTTGAGGCTTATCTTTACCCATAAGATAAGAGATCATCATATGTCAACTGTCATATGCACTCACGTAGATCTATTGTACTTTATTCTACTTATTTACTTATTTGTGGCAAATGCGGCAAAAAAAGTAGCAAGGAGTTCAATAATTGTATTATTGTATTCCCCTTGGCTTCAGAACTGGATTCATCCATATGCACTGTACATGCATACTGTACACTCCGGGTTGTATTCCGGTGCCTCCGTTGCGGAGAGACAGCGATCCATTTCTCCGTATACCTATCGCCGGTAGATTAATATAATTTGTTTTTTTCTTCTTCTTCAAAAGCCACATTCGTAAGCACGGATGGCGCCCGATAATGACATTGACAAGTATCTTTGTAGATAGCCCATTTGCCTTGTTAGGGACCCGTCAGGAACCGGAATCAATGCAGCACGACCCCCGTCAGCCTCTCCACCGTTTTCTCGCCCCACAATCTCATTTTGTTGTCGCCCCCAACCCAGACTATCGGGAGGGATTACTTGGTCCAAAATTGAGCGGGGTATATGCTTGGGGATGAGAGAGGAGAAGATAATCTGTACTCCGTAGCAATGCATGGAGCAGGCTAGCGCAGATAACACGAGCTGAGTATTATGAACGATGGGTCGTTTCCAGTTGGAAGCATCGGAGTTCCGATTATGAGCCAAGCGCCGGGCGACTTGGCGTTCTGGAGAGGGTGGACATGTCCACTGTGGAAATTGAAACACTCATTTCTAAACACGATGAATAGTGTTGTTTTCCAAGGTCATATCATTGAGGTCTGGAAAAAAATGGGAATGTTTAATACTTGAGCCCGGAATTGGTCTAACATATCGATGAATAGGCTCCGGGTGCACTTCGGAGATGATGTCCCCCAGGATAATTGCCGGGATTGAGATGCCGATGTCTCGGCGTCTGTCTGTTTTTAACTGGTTCGAGAAGGTACAGGGGATAATTTGATAATTCATGTTTATTAACGTTAAATAAAGGTGAGCCTTGAGGTGCCTGAATAATAAATTAATCCCGGGAGAATATACTTGAAATACTTGAAGTCTAGGTTTTTCTTTCTATTTTTTTTTAAAAAAAAGTCCTTTGCTCTATACCTGGAAGAAGGGAAGCAGGAAGTCAATTCGAAGTATCTAGGGTATGTAGGTACTTCGATATACTTACTAGTAGTGTTTCTTATTACTCTCATCTATAGCCTCATTTTCTATGGATATAGGGCAACAAGGGCTTCAATTAAAGTCTATGAGTCAATTATGGTGATATATCGCCCTATCTACAAGACTAAAAAACCAAAAGTTGACCCTTCCTTTTGTGCCCAATTCAGCAAACACCTGGATATGCATCCTAAGAAGGATGTTCCTCACGTTGGTCGCTCCTTCTCGGCCATGAACATCTCCCCCATCACTGAGTTCTCAACTTGAACTTCTTCCTCCTTCCTCCTTCCTCCCCTTCCATATTTGTCACCTTTTCCATTCCAAATCGAACCAAAATGATCGTTGTCACCGGTGGTGCCGGCTTCGTCGGTTCAAACATTGTCAAGGAGTTGAACAACCGTGGCGTGACCAATGTCGTGGTGGTCGACGACATGACCGATGGATCCAAGTTCCGCAACCTCGTCAACTGCAAGGTGGCTGACTACATCGATGCGACTGACTTCCGCGAAGCCATTCGGACCAAAACCTTTCCCCACCGTCCCCGCGTCATCTTTCATTATGGCGCAAGCTCTTCCATTACCGAGACCAACGGCAAGAAAATGCTTGACGCCAACTTCACCTACTCCAAGGAGCTTTTTCATTGGTGCAAGGACCGGGGCGTTCGCTTCATCTACGCCTCATCCGCTGCTGTTTATGGGGACAACACTGCCTTCGCCGAGGGAGACTTCCAAGAAGCCCCTCTGAGCATCTATGGATATTCGAAGATGCTATTTGATCAGTATGTGGTCAAGAACACCGACTTGCGCTCTCCCCAAGTTGCGGGACTTCGTCTGTTCAACGTCTATGGACCTGGAGAACAGAACCGCGATACAATCCCAAGCACCGTTTACCAGTTCTACGAAAAGCGCAAGTCATTCAAGGCGATTGAGCTCTTCGGGGAATACGCCGGAGTCGAAGCTGGACAGCAGAAGCGCGACTTCGTTCACGTTCAGGACGTTGCCCGCCTGAACTGTTGGTTCCTCGACCACCCGGAGATCAACGGCATTTACAACGTCGGCACTGGTGTTGCCAGTAGCTTCCACGACGTCGCCACTGAAGTCGCCAGCCATTTCGGTAATCCAGAGGGTTACATCAAGTTCATTCCATTCCCAGCCGAACTGAAAGGCAAATACCAGAGCCACACCTGCGCGGATATCTCGAAGCTCCGCCGGGCTGGCTCTGTGTTGCGTTTCCGTGGCATCAAGGAAGGCATCAAGGATTACATGGAGTGGCTTGAAAGTCCTGAAGGTTTGGCCCGCTAAACATTGCGCCGAACATGATTACACTTAGCACCCTTGGTGCCTTCGAGAACGCGGTCAAGCTTTCATTCCATGACAAAAGACTTTATCCTTCGAAACAACATGGGGCCGTCATTTGTTTCTGTTTACAGAAATCTCTTCATATTTGGCCACACCAAATATACTTATGAACATCACACGATTTATCACGAGAAAAGGAGGAAAAAACTTGAAAATGACCCGGCAAAACGGCAAAAACAATTGAAATGGTGAACATCTTGTGTTCATGCCTGGATTGAGCGAGATTTCTTGAACCCTGATGAACAGGCTCTCCACATCATGACAACCTAGGTAGCTAGGATTTCCATAGAAAATGGAACAGAGATTTTCAAACACACTCTTCTAGACAGTAATCATTGAGTGTTCGTGTGTGTGGCCTCATCTCCACACCCAATCAAGCTGCGGGGCATTGGGCATTGGTAGCGGTCCATGAACCTGCCGCTCTCAACCTGGAAGACTTGGGATTCCTTGCCCAACCCAATCAAAGAAAAAAATGACGACGACAAGCTTGACCCAGATGATATCCAAACCTTGATGGAGTACGGTCCAACTGTCCGAAAGTTATTTCCCCACTTCTTCGACAAAGAAGGGAGTCTACGAAGGGTCGTAGATCACACGCTAGACTATGTCCAGGATAGACAGTTCACTCAACCATCCCTGGTCCTGAACTCGTTGAATCCAGGGTTGATTAAGAGTTTTGTTGGGCGACACATGGATAAGAGAGTCGAAGAAGGGGAGAAAGAGCAGACACAAACAAAGGCTTCTAACACTACACCAGAACAAGCCTCAAAGCCCAGCCAGTCCAAACCACATGCAACAAAGAATATTACAACCTCTATGCTAGGTAGGGCTAGTGAATCCCCAGAAGACTCTTCCACCAAGGACTCTACCGGTCTCCAAGCAAAATTTAAGGATATGAAGGGACAACTAGAGGACGCTCGGAAACTCCAAGCCAACCATGAGTTACTGATCCGACATCTTTGGCTTGACGCAAAATTCCTTCTTGAATCTAAGCGGATGGATCAATGGTATTTCGAAATGCAAGAGGACTTAAAGACTATGGATAAACGTATTTACTACGAGTCGAACAAAACTACGTAAATTAAAGTGGAAGATAGCAAAACCAGACATTCTTAAGAAAAAGGCGAGGTCTATCGCGTTGAATTAGGGAGTGAATAAATAAAATACAAAGAAGTCCCTTTGAGACCGACGATCTGCGTCAATTCCCAGCCATTGGTTCACCTCAGAACCAGGACGAACCACTCCAGGGCCGCGAAGACAAGCAAGCAAGAAGGAAAACCACGAAATCAATCCGCACTGTGCATATTTGTAGAAACAAGAGATAAGAAAAGGAAAACCACGAGATGTTCGTGAGTTAATGTGCAGGAAAAACGCATCTACATCACCAAGCTGAAGAAAGCAGCGAGAGAAGCCAGCACCAGACTGGAAGCAATCGACAAGCTCGAGGCCGAGTTGAAGACCGGGGATGCGCTGGGCGAGGCGCTTCTAATTGGGCTTCGACTTGCGTACGCGTACCCGCTTGAGGTCAACCAGATTCCCGATGTAGGGCGTGGAATATTGCTGCTGTGTGCTGGGGAAGTGCCACTAGGACCAGCCGGAACCAGACCAATGGTTGGGGTGGCACCGGAGCTAGTGCCGGTGTTTGTGACGAAGCTGACCTGCGGCACGGTGACGGTGTAGGTCGAGTAGGTGATTGTTGTGCAGGGGGCGGTGGGACCGGAGGTGATGGGGACGACGGCGCTGGCGGTGACACTGGCGCCGGCGACGCTGGATGGGGGTGCGGAAGGAACGACTGTCGGGATCAGGGTGATGGTTGAGGGGATGGCGGTCACGATGCCTGGGTTCTGAGGCACCCAGGCAGCGCAGATACCGGTGAAGTAGGAGAGGGCGGACTGGATCTCTTCCTTGGAGGCACCCCAGGCTTGGATGCAGGAGATGACTTTGCTGGTGAACTCGCTGTTGGGGCAGAAGCATGAGACATCGCTGTTGGATGTGCACTTGGGGGTGAGGGTGAGCCAGGTGTTGATACACTGGGGCACGGTATTGGGGCAGGGAGCTGAGGGAGCCGGGCTAGATACCGGGGAAACACCGGTGGGGACTGCTCCGGTATTGCTGGCTGTCGAAAGAGAATTGGTCTCGGTGGCAGTAGTAGCGGTAGTGGCGCATTGGGTACAGATAGTTGAGACGGAGGTGAGGGTCACTGTGGAGACTGTGTTGGATGTGGTAACGAAGGTGGAAGAACCCGAAGTGACGGTGTTGGTCACCGGGCAGGTTGTCTCGGTCACGTAAGTCATAACGGTGGTAGTGGCACCCTCGGGAACAGTGGGTGTAGAGCTGCCGCCGACGCTAGATGAAACGACACTGGTGACAGCGGGACCCGTAGGAGCAGTAGTAGGGGCGACACCTGTATCAGAGGGACTCGTAGAAGCAGTAGTAGAGGCGACACCTGTATCAGAGGGACCCGTAGGAGCAGTAGTAGGGGCGACACCTGTATCAGAGGGACCCGTAAGAGCAGTGGTAGGGGCGACACCTGTATCAGAGGGGGCGGGTGTGCTTCCGGCAGCGATAGAGCTGGGAAGGCTAGAAGTAGAGGTCAGGGTAACAGTTGACACTGTGCTAGATGTCGTCACGAAAGTTGACGATCCAGAAGTGATAGTCGCAGTCACAGGGCAGGTGGTTTCGGTCACGTAAGTCACAACGGTTGTAGTCTCACCCTCGGGAATAGTGGGCGTAGAGCTGATGCCGACGCTAGATGAAACGACACTGGTGACAGCGGGACCAGTAGGAGCAGTGGTAGTGTCACCCTCGGGAACGGTGGGTGTAGAGCTGACGCCGACGCTAGATGAAACGACACTGGTGATAGCGGGAGCCGTAGGAGCAGTGCTAGTCTCGCCCTCGGGAACGGTGGGTGTAGAGCTGACGCCGACGCTAGATGAAACGACACTGGTGACAGCAGGACCCGTAGGAGTAGTGATAGGGGCGACACCTGTATCAGAGGGAGCGGGTGTGCTTCCGGCAGCGACAGAGCTGGGGAGGTTAGAAGTGGAGGTCAACGTAACAGTTGACACTGTGCTGGATGTTGTGACGAAGGTCGACGAGCCAGAAGTTATGGTCGCAGTCACAGGGCAGGTGGTTTCGGTCACATAAGTCACAACAGTTGTAGTCTCACCCTCGGGAATAGTGGGCGTAGAGCTGACGCCGACACCAACGCTAGATGAGACAAGGCTAGTGATAGCGGGACCCGTAGTAGCGGTGATGGAGACGCCTGTTTCGGAGGGAGCGGGAGTGCTTCCGGCAGCGACAGAGCTTGGAAGGTTGGAAGTGGAGGTCAACGTGACAGTTGATACCGTGTTGGATGTTGTGACGAATGTCGACGATCCAGAAGTGACGGTAGCAGTGACAGGACAGGTGGTCTCAGTTACATAAGTTATAACCGTGGCAGTGGATCCTTGGGGAATCGCAGGTGTAGTTTCAGCGCCCGCGCTAGAGGGGACTAAGCTAGTAATATCGGGGCCGCTGGGGAGAGGACTAGATGCCTCTGCAGTCGTGGAAAAGACAGGACTTGATCCTTCGGGCGTACCAGATGGCCCAGTGCTGGAAATGACGGTGCTCGAAGCCTCGGGTGTACCAGATGGGGCAATGGTGCTCTGACCAGCAACGGAGGTAGCGGTAGCCGAGCACTGGGTGCAGATTGTAGAGACAGTAGTCAAAGTAACCGTCGAAATGGTACTTGAGGTAGTCACGAAAGTCGAGCTACCGGAGGTAACAGTGTTAGTCACCGGGCAAGTGGTTACAGTCTCCCAAGTAACGACAGTGGTGGTAGCCTCTCCAGGAGCGGGGGTAGTGCCAGCAGGAGACGAAGGTGCAGGGGACGAGGCATCGGAGGTAACTCCGGGAACCGAGGAGGTCACACCAGGAGCCGATGAGGTCCCAACTGATGTAGAAACAGCTGAAGTGCCACTAGGAGGAGTTGATCCAGCTGGGGAGCTCACGGGCAAGACGCCGGTTGGGCTTGGGCTTGTGCCTGTAGGTAGAGGTGTGGAGCCGACATCAGTGGTAGTCGCTGTGACAGGACACACAGTAGTCGAGATAGGGATTGTCGAAGTCACGACCGTGGTCGAGTCCGCTGGGCAGCTCACAACATCAGGGGCACAGCTAGTGATAGTCACCTCACTGGTGGTGTACACGGTTGAGGTAGTCATCTGAACTGGAGTGGTGATCAACGGGGTTGAAGCGATGGAAGTTCCAGCCGGGGAGCTAATAGGCAAGACACCGCTTGGGCTTGTGCCTGTAGCGAGAGGTGTGGAGCCGACATCAGTGGTAGTCTCTGTAACAGGACACACAGTAGTCGAGATAGGGATTGTCGAAGTAATGACTGTTGTCGAGTCCGCTGGGCAACTCACAACCTCAGGGGCACAGCTAGTGATGGTAACCTCACTGGTGGTGTACACGGTTGAGGTAGTCATCTGAACTGGAGTGGTGATCAACGGGGTCGAAGCGGTAGAACTCCCAGCCGGGGAGCTGATGGGCAAGACGCCACTTGAGCCTGTACCTATAGGCAGAGGCGTGGAGCTGACAGCAGCCGGGGTAGTCTCAGTGACGGGACACACAGTAGTTGAAATAGGAATTGTGGAAGTCACTACTGTGATCGAGTCTGCTGGACAGCTCACGACGTCAGGGGCACAGCTAGTGATGGTAACCTCGCTGGTGGTATACACGGTCGAGGTAGTCATCTGCACTGGAGTGGTGATCAACGGAGTTGAAGCGGCGGAAGTCTCAGTCGTGATAGACGAGATAGAAGAAGCCGAGACCGAGGATAAAGGAACGGATATACCACTAGAAGGAGGAACCCCAGCAGATGAGCTAACAGGGAGAACACCGCTTGGGCTAGGTATAATGGAAACAGATAACGAGCTGGTAGCGGCAACAGTAGTTCCACCGGGGGTCTCAGTCGTGATAGACGAGATAGAAGAAGCCGAAACTGAGGATAAAGAAACGGATGTACCACTAGAAGGAGGAACTCCGGCGGATGAGCTAACAGGGAGAACACCGCTCGGGCTAGGTATAACGGAAAGCGAGCTGGTAGCGGCAACAGTAGTCTCAGTGACAGGACACACAGTGGTCGAGATCGGGATAGTCGAAGTCACGACTGTTGTCGAGTCCGCCGGGCAACTCACAACCTCGGGGGCACAGCTAGTGATGGTAACCTCGCTGGTGGTATACACGGTCGAGGTAGTCATCTGCACTGGAGTGGTGATCAACGGAGTTGAAGCGGCGGAAGTTCCACCGGGGGTCTCAGTCGTGATAGACGAGATAGAAGTGGCCGAAATCGAGGATAAAGGAACGGATGTACCACTAGAAGGAGGAACCCCAGCAGATGAGCTAACAGGGAGAACACCACTCGGGCTAGGTATAACGGAAACAGATAACGAGCTGGTAGCGGCAACAGTAGTCTCAGTAACAGGACACACAGTGGTCGATATCGGGATAGTCGAAGTAACGACTGTTGTCGAGTCCGCTGGGCAACTCACAACCTCGGGGGCACAGCTGGTAATGGTAACCTCGCTGGTTGTGTATACGGTTGAGGTAGTCATCTGGACTGGAGTGGTGATCAACGGGGTCGAAACGGCAGAAGTTCCAGCGGGGGTAGTGGAGGAAACAAAAGAAGAAGCCGAAACCGAAGATGTAGGAGTGGATGTGCCACTAGAAGGAGGAACACCAGCCGATGAGCTGACAGGTAGAACACCGGTCGGGCTGGTCACGGCAGGCACAGATGGCGAGCTTGTAGCGACAGTAGTGGTCTCCACAACAGGAGTGGTCTCTGCAACAGGAGTGGTCTCTGCAACAGGAGTGGTCTCTGCAACAGGAGTGGTCTCCTCGGCAGGCGCAGTCTCCGTTACGGGACAGACTGTGGTGGAAAGAGCGATGGTGGAAGTTACCACAGTGGTTGAGCCTGATCCAGCAGGGCAATCGGTAACAGTTGGAGCACAGCTAGTGATAGTGATCAAACTGGTGGTAAACACAGTCGATGTAGTCATCCGAAGAGGTGTGCTCACCGCTGAGGTGGTGGTTGGGACCACAACAGTGTCTGGGACAGAGACTGAAGGTACGGCAGAGCCGGGGCCAACGGACACAGATATCTGTTCATATCGAGCTCTGAGAACAGGAGCAGTGGTGGAAATGGCAAACGCAGTGGTTGTGGAACCAGGGGTGCAGTCAAAGCTAACGCTGTATATGCCGAAACCACAGCTCTCATACTCACTATCGTCGGGAAGCTCGAAGCGAACGGACTTAGCACCACCACACTGGTCGTTGGTGACCACAGTACCAGCTGAGTTGCAGGAAGCGGTGTTCTTGCAAGTGGACCCATCGGGCATGCTATAGATGATGTTCAATTCGGTATCCTTCTCAGTGGCAACATGGAAGTTGGTCACAGAGAAACCGGTCTCATCGGAGCCGGAAGCAAATGATGGAGTCGAAGAATTGGAGCTTTGGGAGCTAGAGGTAGCACTAGAGCTAGAGCTACCTTTGGAGACGGTGCCGGAAATGCATTTCTGGGTCTAGAGTCACTGTCAGTATTTGCAGATGAAAGAGAGGCATGCATTCCTTACACCACGCTTGCCAAGGCTAGAACCAAATCCATTACCGCAAGTGAAACCAGAGAAGGAGAAGCCACCATACTCGGAGAAAGAGCCAGCAGCGAGGTCAGTCCAGCTGAAGCCCTTGCTCTGGTACTCGTTACACTTGTTAGGCGATCTACCCGGACTGGAGTAGTATTTGTCGGATCCCCAGTACTAAAACGATCCGAGTTAGAATGTATCTCAAAGATGACAGGATGTAAGTTGAGGCATACCGATCCAGTGGCCTGGCCAGAGGCCAGAAGAGAGAGAAACGCAATAGCCGAAGTGACCTTCATAGTGGAAGGATAACGACAACGAGTGACGGGAAAGTGGGACGCGAAAGGAAGATAGAATGGAAGAAAAAAAGAAGAGAGAAGTACGGATGAAAGAAACAAAATGGAGTGATATAAAGGTCAGGGCTGGATAGGCTGCGATATAGAAGGCTAGGCCTCAATGGATATTGCGATAAAAGCCACAATTGTATAGGCAGCAAAGGCGGCAATTTCTATTAGTATTGTTGATTGGTGACAATAAAAAAAAAAGCCTCAATGAAACTGAACCAATATCAAACGAAAGAGGGTGGGACAAGGAAATGCGTATCCCTGAACGAGCGTCTTTGGTTGGAGACGAACCAAGATGGGCAAAAAAGCCAAAAGGAAATCAAACAATGACGAGAATGAAAGAGGTGCAGGATCTGGGAAGAGTCGGGGTCTTTAAACAATCATCCAACGCAGGCTCTGCCACGAACCTCTGCAGGCAAAGGTTTGGCTGCAGCTAGCAAGCATTTCTCTGCTGGCCCAAAATATCCTGGCGTCAAGGACCCTGGTAAGACATTTCGTCAGAGAAAAGCGAACCTCTCTCCAATCGGCAGGTATCTGAAGGTACATCTGAAACGGTAGTGGCTGAAAAGAGGGCGAGCTTAGGATCCATCTAGAGCTCGGCGCCGATTAGTGCAGGAACGACCTGCAGACGTTGGAGAAGAGCCACTGAGGGCTTGCAGACTGGGGCCGTTGACCAAGGCGCTTGCCGGGGACCAATCGCATTCAGCATCAGTTTATGGGATGTGACTATGAGATCAGTCGACATTAATTGATGACCAGCCAATGAGAATCCTCGGGTAAAAATAGTGTATGAATATTAGGCGCTTGATCGGCACGGAAACTTGCATATGGCCGAGGGTTGAAAAGAAAGGGCCTTCAGGGTACTCCGTAGATTATGCGGAGTACTCCGTAGGTAGAATACAGGTAGGGTACCAGAATCCACGTGCAGTTCTTTGATATGTGGTCTTCATCTCCCCATGTCTCTAGTGGCTTGAACTCACCGTTAACCGAAACCAACTATTTCCAATTCAGTGTCGGAGATTCAAGTTCAAAAATAATTTGAATAACAAATAATGCGACTAGTGAGAACCGAGAAAAATACTCTGGCGTCTCGCCCATTTGTCGCCCACTTTCTGCGTGACTCCATCTGTGCTTATTATTGATGTTGTTCATCTTTTCCTTTCCAAGTATACAAGCTCTTTCATGCATCTTCGAAGCGCCGGGGTTGACCAATCAGAGAAGAGATATGGAGTACTACTTTTGGGGCCAACGGTAGTGCTTGGATGTCGCACGAAATCGACTTCTTTTTAATTTTTATCTTTGTTCCCAGGGGTAACCCCCTGCAAGGTCGAACAGTGAGATCCCAGTGGCGGGTACCTGAACGCTCCGTCTCACCTCTTGACTGATTTATGTGGACCCGACTAAAAAAAAGCCGAGCGCCAACGAACCTGTCTAGAGCAGAAGTCTAGTGGGGTTTGTCTAAACAGCTTGAGGGGTTCCTTTAAACATGTAATGCCATTACTATCACATCTCCGATCCAAATCCGAATAAAGTCCTAAGGTATGTCTAGTTTGGGCAAAAGACAGGGATTGTGCGACTCCGGCTTTGAGGGGTAGAATTGCTGATATTCCGTTTCTTTCAGTGATGGTCCATAGCAGATCTTCTATTTTCTTTTTTTTTTTTAATTCAATTTCTGGAAATGAAAACAGAAATGCAAGTAATCTCTCTCGGCGCGTCGGACGATGGCTTTGTCTGTAGGCTTAAATCCGGATTAATGTGAAACGCTCAACTAAAAATATCCACGAATGAAAATTTTAGCGCCACAGGAATACTACGCTGTATCCCCTTGGAACTGAGTCCAGACAATCATATTAATATATTCGCCTCAATATTACTGTGCAAATGCTACGGAGTACATGAGAACCGTCTGCGCCCAGGTTGCATTTGATCTCTTGCCCATGCAGTGTTCCTCCGATGCCAAGGGTTGTCTAGACTTCGTATTATGTCTAGCTACTCCGTGCTCTGTATTTAGGGACAACATGTCCATTGCATAACTACGAAGTATGTATCAATGTTTGACAGCATAATAGGAGCTGGTGACAACTCAGTAATATTATTGTAGTTATATTCAACTCTACCTGTCGTAATTACTGGATCCCTAGCTTCTTATCCAGTTGATAGAATATCACGTATATGCCCACGGAGTACGGAGAGAAACTTGGTGTTTACTTCCATTCAAGACCGAAACCTATACAGTCAAAGACCCATGGCCTTCTTTAACTGGTACTTATGTACTCTGTGGGGTGAATGCGAACCACTTTGGGAGATAAAAATTATAATCCTCTCGAAATAAACATTCTCGCGTTGAAATATAGTATCCTAGTCAACAGATGTAAAATTGATTAAGCTTGTTTTGCTTGGTAGATGAACTAGCCGTACAGGAAAATCCGCAATATGCCTATGCAAAACCCTTGAATATATAGATCTACTAACTCGACCTCTTACACTAGAGAATTTATCACCCAGATCCCACCATGGAAAGCATACTTGCAGATCTAACTAGAAAACAGAAGAAACGTTCATCGCAGATCTTCCTGGTAGATATCAAAATCAATATATATATGTATGATGCATCAACTAGCGGTGAACAGCACGAGCCTTGAAATGAGCCGCACGATCTAGTCCCACTTCGCTCTCCCGCGACAACATTCCTTTCAATATCCATACATTAAACATGGAAGATGCCCTCCGCCCAAGCAAAGAGGCATTTGAATACACCCTCCGCGCGAGCTATCAGTTATGGTCAGCTCATTTCAACACCAGTGATAGCCTCCTTCCATTGGAGTGCATCGACCTCAAACCCCTTCTCAAAGACACACCTGCATTTCTCGCTGACGGATTGATTCCCCCCGACAGAGTATTTTCATTTGCTTGTGCTAAAAACCGTGAGAATATTGAAATAAAAGGTCAGTTAAGATGGCAGACGTCCAAAGCCGGAGCGGACTGTATTACCCCGCCTAAGGTCATACCGTTGGGGCTTCCGCTAGGTGTTGCAGATGCCCGAAAGGTGGAACTCTCCAAGGATGCCCCTTTGTCTAAATGGCCCGGTGTGCGTGATATCTCTGGCTATGATGAGGGTAACTACATTGCCGCCTTGTTCCTGGCTTGGGCATACATTCTATCTGCGAAATGGGCAGAGTTGCTCGATCGCTCTGAGAAGCACCAGTGTTCAAAAAAATACTCATCTGAAACCTTTCAAGAACCCGAAGCGTCAGTTCAACCAGAGATGATAGAGGTTGATTTGCCTCCAGACGCAAGCGAAGCCGAGATCCTGTGGTGGAACGCTATACTCTCTGGAACACCAGCATGGGAAATATGCGTGGAATACGAATCCGAGAGATTCGTCTCGCCATGGTCCGTTTCATTAGGCGGAGCTATATCAATGCGGGTGAAAGACGGAATCCATCTCCAGTCGATAGCGTACAACCCTCCATCATCAACAACAGCCTTCCAATACCTCACCCGCTTCTGCAACTACCACCGCATCTACGCACAATGCACAGCAGCGCTATCAGCATCGTTTTTCACGCGCGACTTCATGCTCCGCAAGCCACCGACTCTCCCAATCCCAAGACCCGCAAAAACCCCCGAGTACCACTCCACCCAAACAAGTCCCCAATCAATCTCAGCTATGATCTCCGAACACGAAAAACTACTCCCATACTACATGACCATAAGCAGCAAAATGTGGCTCACGACATTACCAGCAATGAAAAGCACATTCTTCAACCCAGATATACCCTGCAATCTAGTCAGCGCATGGATGAACCCAGCCTTCGCAATAATAAACCCAATCATCAAACAAAACAACATCCCCCGTCTTCTACATGGCCTCTCAGCACGCCAACCACGCGTGGCCAGTCTCTGGCTCGGCGCGGCGATCATGGGCAGAAGTAACACATACCTGAAACAATGCGAGCAGGGGATGACGGCACCTTCACTTGAAGCCGAGGCGTGGATGGGGGTTACGACTACATTTATGACACAGCCACCCGGTACCTACGATACTGATGCAGAGTCTGTCCAGCGAGAGGATGAGTGCAGGCTGCTTTTCCTTGCAACGCCCACTGACGGGAACTATAACCACGGTTATGTTACGTCCTGGCAGTGGAAGCCGTTTGGTAGTACTAAGGTCTGTGATACCGATATTTTGACTCGAGAGCACCTGGGGTGTGGATGCCATATTTTGGAATATGAGGGCTGGGATTGGGAGCTTGCGGATGGGTCAAGGGTTGAGGATACAGGGGTGGAGGCGCGGTTTTCATCGTTGTTTTCGACGTCCAATTGTGCGTCTTCGTCTTCGTCTGTGCCTGCGGCTTTTTCTATGTGTGTGTCTTGTCCGAAACCAGGGATTACCTCTGCGGATCTTCCTGCTCTACTGAAGGATTGTGAGTATGATCTGTACTCAGATGGAAAATCGGATAATCCTACTCGGGGAATATTCTGCTGGCTTCGACAGGATGGATTTCCGTCGAATGAAAAGGGTATATATCAGCACTCGTGGGTTGTGGTTGCGGATGACTTGGACGAGGAGGTGGATGAACGTGAATCTGATGATTCTACCGCTGGTGCTCGAGCTGAAAGAGTTGAGGATTGGCTCGGTGGTGTTGGTGGTGTTGGTGGTGTTGGTGGTGTCAATGATGTTGATACAGTAGTCGAGGTGCAAACTGAAGACTGCCAATAACACCACGTAGATTGAACTTTTAGATCCATGAATCAAGGCAGGACTCTTCAATTATGTTCTCGTAGACGAAGTCACCCTCAGCATTAATGCCATAGTCATTGGGTCTTGACGTCAAGGGCAATACCTCGTAAGGTTGGTGAAGTACCCATGAACTTCCCCGATCAGGTGTCTAGGTACCTTCCCTTTTGGGTCAAAACTCGTCACCCACCGCAGTTTCCCCGTTTACCTCCTCCAGCCACTAGGAAGGTATAAATACCCCCTCCCCCCCCATTTCTCTCTCTTCCTCTTTCTTCTCTCCTCAACACTCCGGGTCCACATTGCACTCCGTGGTTCCTGTTGAGTCCCCCAATTTTTTGAACCTCCTTAGCTCCAGGTCTATACTTCAACATATAGATACTGTTGTCCAGTGAAGGAATGCGTACCCTGAGGGCACTGATTGGGTCTTTGACGCGGTCCAGTTAAGGCTGAAACTGGGCTAGGGCCTCGGCCCTAGTTCAATGGCACGAAGCATGTCAGGCGGATTTCTTGAAAGGGCCTCCAGGGGAACCCTCGGGGACCTTCCTTAGGAACCAATCGGTTTTCTTACCCTTACCTCTGTGGATACAGACTGTACTTTCTTGGGTTCTCCACTGTCCATCACGAGCTGAACCAAGGGGCTCTGTTCTCATCTCCTTCTACGTGCTCAAAGTTCTCTTTGAGCCAATTTTTTGTGTTTCCCACAGAGATAGCTCTCTGTTGTCCGAAGATTTTTCTGAGGACGCTTTTTTTTTCAAGGTTCCTTCCTTGTGGTTACACTTCTATTATTATCTAGTTCTTATGTTTTGTATAATAACGCCGGAGGGGACAGCATGGATGGTGATGAAGCCAATTGCGGGCCTTGGGAGATCTACTTGAATAAGGTTTAGGTGGATCCGGAGCTGCTGTGGGTACATCATGAGGTCTGAGCTTCATTATACAGTACGGAGTACAAGAGAATGTAATAAAAGTTTCGAATGTTTTTGATATTGGTAAAGGTAAATGTAAACAGCAACTTAATCATCCATCACTCGTTAAAACGCAAACCCGCAAGTTTTCAACTCCAGAATTCCAAAGGTATCCCCAGCCCCCGCGACAGGCGAGGGAGAAAAATGGCCAGTCAATAGATATGACATGATGATGAAAAGAAGAAAAAAAATGAAAATGAACGACTGGAAAGATAATCAAATATCAGAAATGGATCGCTTTTTGTGTTCTAAGAACCAATATCGATCTTTCGCAAGCCAACTCAATGTGTATGGCAAATCTAACTCAATCATTAGAAAGATAGACTGGTCTCCACGACACGTTAAGTAGCAATATGCAATACGACCAGAGCGAAGAGCCTGTGTGCTCAACGCGAGGTCGATAGGGTCAAAGGCACAAGACACCAATAGAAAAGTCTGCCAGCGACTAGAAACAGATAGAATAAATTGTGGCCGTGGTTATCATATGATCTTGGTGGAAATCCAAAAGTCGTGCAATCGTGAGACCTCAGAGAGGTGCTGGGATGGGGAGCTGAGAGCGACGTTGCTGGGCATCCATCAACTTGCGTCGCACAGCTTCGCCACCTGCAATGCTGCTTGATTTGCGCTTGCGGGTGGGAGTTCGCTGGTCGTTGTTCTTCGCGTGTCGGAAGACACTGGCAGGACGTGCGGGAGAGTTTGCGGGCATGAACTCGCGGTGCTGGGGGAGGCGGAGGAGCGCCTGGTAGCGGTTGTGGTTCCGACGGAAGGCGGTGACAATACCCTTGTCTAGGTGATTCAGGAAGCGCTCTTCGCTGTTGGCTGGTTGCGACTCAGACTTGCGGGTGGGGGTAGGTGTGCCCATGGACTTGGCAAAGGGAGCGGCCATTGGGGATAGGATGGCATCATCATCCATGTCCTCGTCTTCATCGGAGGATCCATTGCCAAAGTCGATGAAGTCGTCGACGTTGAGAGCGGACTCTGGGTCATCTTCTTCGTCTTCTTCGAACGAGCTGTCGATGGTGAAGTCCTGAGAAGGGTAGAATGCCTCAGGGGGGCCCATGACCTGGCCTCCTGGGGTGAGATCGTTGCCGAGAGCGGTCATCATGAGGTTGGCACTCGAAGCCAGCATTGGGCTGAAATCAAGCTGATTGGGTGAGGCAAGTGCATCGGTGTCGCTCTCATCAACCAAGTGAAGTGTAGTCTGGCGAGGGCTGGTGTTGGCTGTTCCGGGCATACTGTTGGCGGCGGAGTCCAGCCAGTCGTGGCGGGAAGAAGCATACGCGGGAATGATGACGAGATGCTTGCCAGTGCAGTCAACCAAGGCTACTGGCTTGTGGGGATCTGCTACGAAGGTTCCCATGATAGGTCCTCGGCGGCGGGGAATACAGTCACTCTTTTCATCCACAGGGGCCAAAGAGTCGGACGAATCCCGGCGAAGAAGGGATCGAGGGTGGGTGATAGTTGCTGGTGGGGGGAGATCCTCGTCTGTGGTGTCACCATCATCGCCTTTTCAAAGAGGTTAGCAAAATCGAAATGCAATACGAATTGACCAATTATCATACTCTCGTAACCACTCAAGCTGCCCTCTGAGGATCCTTCAGACTCGACATGGTAAATGCTTCCATGGCCGTAGTCAGCGTCACCAAACATCTCTTCTGATTGCCGACGGGTGTTTCTCTGGAAGTTTTCGTTGTCGTTTTCGATCATACGACGCAACTGTGGGTCCAGGCTGTCCTGTTGCAAGAAGTCACCAGGTATATCGTCGTCACTGTGGGAATCACTATCAGAGGACGAATCGGATCGCTCCTCAAAGTGAACTCGCCGGGCGACTGGTGTCTCAGCGGCTTCGCTGGTCACCTGAGGCTCTCCAAAAGTGTCCATGGCACTGTAAAGGTGCTCTTCATCGAAGAAGGATGCAGCCGGTAGGAACATGTGATCGTCGAAGGAGTTGATAGCCCACTGATCCTCGGCAAATCCAGTGCTAGGCAAAGGACGGTGGGTCTTTTCAGACTCCACGATCATCATTTCTTCCATCTTCTCAACGTCTTGATCTTCATCCTCGGCATCTGTGATGTAGTCTACACCGGCATACACATCATCCGAGCTGTCATCCGAGTCATCGGCATCATCGGCGTCACTACTGTCACTGGTGTCGTTCAGGACACGTCTTCTCTTGTTGATTGCGGGTTGGCGCCCCGCCTTATTGTCTCGGCGACGACCATAAGACGGGGCCCTGACTGCTGGTTCTTGCTCATCATCTGCATCTTCTTCTGAATCATCTGCCTCGTCGCTCAGATCCCCGAGGGATGAGACCGAAGAAACACTTGAGACTGATGATGATGATGCTCTCCGTTTCCTATCGGATGGCTGAGAATTGGCCAACTTTCGAGACTGATTGGCCTTCGGTGACATATCGAGGTTCCGCATGATGTTGGCTTCGGGGGTTGAGGGGCGGGGGTGAGCGTTCTTGGCGGAGCTCTTGGGAGCCCGCTTAGAAGAGTATGCACTCTGAGGCATTTTGTAGTAGAAAGGTATGGGTGAATAGGGGTTATTTTGTCGGGGTGGACTTCTTTGGTCCTTGTTTCTTGTTGTTCAAATGGTCCGGTCCGTTCCAGGAGGATCCAATGATGGGATGAAGGAAGAGGGGTAGATCTTCCTTAGGTGAGACGATGGTCGTAATTTGGTCCAAAGTGGTGATCCGGTTTAAGGGGATATGTCGAAGGGAGGTGGGACGGAGTGGAGGAGATCGGAGAAGCGGAGTGGAGGGGAGGAGTCCAAGGATTTTTTTTTTCGTAGCCACGAAAGCACCCGCAGTCCGTTGCGGACGCTGTAGTGCTCCTTCTGGGAGTTTGCTAGGGGGCAATTCCAACGCCTTTGTAGGAGGCGTCGAAAGAGAAACAAATATCGTCAAGTAGAATTGAAGATCGGAGCTGCAGGACTGGGGAGCCGGCAGGGACAGGCTCCCCAGCGAGGCATTTACAGCTCAACGAAGGCCATTTGGCTGAATTCTTGACGATATGTAGTGGGTATGTAGTGAATAGTTTGAGAGGGGTTCAATAAAGTTCAGTGAAATCCGAAGTAGATCAGTAGGGAGTGCTATGAGAAAAGGAAGAAGAAGAGAAGGTCGTTTTTTTCCCCCAGGTGGGGGACAGCCGTGATTGGTTGCAGAACACGACCGCCTATTCGTTGGCGCCTCTCACCGACTCTTTCGCGCCAATCAGCGATCGCCGAAAGTCGCAACGGGAAAGTCATGAATTGGATTATCCACCTGGCCATTTACTTAAATTAGGTGGTTGCATTGACATTAGATTGATTATATTGATATTGGGTTTCATTGCTGATGTTGTGCAGTACGGACTACTGGCATCTATTATTCCATATTCACTAATAGTAGCGCTGTCTAGGAAGATATCCCGGCAGGCTGAATCGAGTCCAAACAAAACAAACCTAAAAAAACGTCATTAAATATCCTCGGCGCAATCCTCCACCGGCAAAATCTTCATTGACTACTCCGTATTCGAATCCCAAGCCTGCAAACTACAAAGTACAGATTAACTCAAGTTTCGAGTCCGTGCTGGCAGAAACAGCACATCAGAACATCTGCATTATTAGACGTCAAACTAGAATATACACACGGTGCAGTGGCTGACCCGTGCCCGGGCAGCGTGCATGATGATTCATCTTCGGATCGGGATATTCTTTTTTTATTTATTTATTTTATTTTTTGCATTTTATCGATGACACATCCTTGAGATGAATCATATTGTTTCGTGTTTGGACTTCACCCAAATTTTCACTCAGACTATGGGCTTATTGGTTCGAGCCATAGATCCGGCCACTTTTACGTTTTGAGTGGCAAAGCGCTCTACTCTATTCCGACCGGCTTGGCAAATCTGCCCATGTCCCGGGAACCTGCAGGTCTTTTTTTATTTTTGCCCCCTAATGGCTTAACTGCCTAACTAGCCTAACTAGCCTAACTGGCTTAAAAAAAGATCAGAGGCGGTAACTAAAGGACAACATGGCTTAGGCTGGGCGCGTCTAACATGCATGAGATAGATCTATTTCTCTCTTATCTTTTCCAATCGGTGAGGGGGACAACTCTATACCGTTAACTTGCAGTGTACAACATAGATACTTCCCAACTAACTAACTAGTATGTTCTACTTTGTATAATATTGCGAATCAATATCATGGGGGGCAAACGTAGAACGGAAGATCTTTCCGATTTTCTCTTTTTGAGTCCATTCTTGCCCCTGCTGATGTTCGGAAGCATGCAAGATCATCTCTCTGCCCCGCAGTGGCTGCAATGGAAAATTTTCTACTTCCCCCAATACCAATCAGACCCCTCAGTGAGGAACGATCATCTTTTCAGTTGAGGCGGATCATTCACCGTTCGGATGTCAATCCTCCACCTGGCCACTTCGATGGCCTTCTAGCTTGCAGTCTTCCCCACTTCCTTCTTCTTTCCATACAGTACGTACAATTTACGTGATCCTGGTGTCGAAACTCGGATTCCAACACAGTAGACGTAGATTAAGGTCCCTACCGTGGCATCTAGATAATGAGTGTGGATATTTGGGTAATTCAATATGTCAAAATGGGCATACGGAAGAAGGAATTGAGTGTGGGGACAATGATCTCACAAATTGGTCCGTATACATATCTCAATTTCTACCACTCAAAAAGGGGGGTTATTTTCTTGATTTGGCCCCCATAATATGCAACAAAATGATAAGATCATACGGCTCCGCATATAACACCATTTCCAATAAAAAACTGAAGTAATCTGCTAGATTATATACCACGCTAACTGACCCCCGCATCGCTGATCACCAACAGCGCCAGTTTGCATAAACACACCAAATTCAACAATCATCGAATCAGACACAAGGCCAAAGCGATACAAAATGGCTCGGGACCATTCTGTGACTTCCAATAGAAGTAGCAAAAAACACACCGGCATCTGCACATTTTTTGTTCAACCCCTCCAGTTTGCGCATAGTCTCCAATGAACTCTCATGAACCTCCGAAGGCCCATAACCTTCAAGCCCCAAGGAAGTAAGGCGTGGCAGACAATTTGAATCCAGCAAGCGTTCGATTTGATCGATGGCCCATTCGAGCAGTTCGTTGTGGCAGTGACACAGATACAAAGTCTCAAGGGACGGCGGCAAAAGCGTCACGAGTTCTTGCGTGGGCTCGAATTCGTCGTCAAGCTTGGCAAGCATTGAGATGGAAATATGTATATATTTCATCATATCGAAATCGGCAAACGATCCCATCCATCCATCGTCGTCTTCCGGAGGCTGATACGATTCGCCACAGAGCCAAAACGCCTCTAGTGATGCCTTGTGAAGGGATATGGATTCTCGAAGCGGAGCGGATACAAGATCAGGCCCATCTGAGACCATCCCTCCTCCAATATTTAGCCGGAAAGTCTTGAGAGCCTTGCAAGATTCAATCCAGACACCGAATCCACACTCAGTGTTGGTCATCTCGAGATCGATATCTGTGACTCCTGAGAAGGGTGTAATGCGGGGTTCTCCCTCTTCACGACCGGAGTCGAGGATATAGGATCCCCCAATCCTGCGCATCGCCGGGAATTTGAAGAACGGTTCCATGCAGCTTGCATGGATGGAATCTTCCGTGTCAGACCATTCGGCGAATGCTTCAGTGAGGCGAGAAAATGTTGTGCTATCCTCTTTGGCAGCCTTCGCGAACATTTCCTCGACGTGTTCTGACCCATATGGGTAGCATATGCTGATTCGTCTCAAGCCTCTCAGCTGGGGGATGAGCAAAGCTAACCAAGCATCGGTGTTTCCGCGTTGCAGTTGACCGTACGGTTGCGTCGACCAGCAGGTACCAGCGACAAGTCGGTAAATAAGGTCCGGGTCATATTCAAATTCACAGTCGATGTCCTCATTGTCATCTTCAGTGTCCCAACTCTCCAAGCGTAAAGATCGCACGGCCCTGGCTAACTGTGGTTGTCGTGCGATTGCGTTGAAAAATTGACTGACTTGGCCAATTGTATGATTGCTAACATCACCAAGAATAACCTGGGTATAGAGACTTGGTAACAGAACTGTGTACAGTTGACGACATGATAACACCAGGGAGTAGCGATCACCCTGGTAATCCAGGTTTTCTGCGATGAGGTAGAGAGTCTCCTCTGGGAGGTCAAGAAATACAGTCATGATGCAACTCGTTATGATTCTTTCGAAAGCAAAGAGATGGTTAGTTCCGTTCAGGTTCGGCGAGGAGGTTGCCGTGTCTGTCCAGGGGCGCTAGGAATCACGAGGTGGGGGCGATAATTCTCTACAACACTTGATAGAAAGCCAAACCACTGCCACAGTATATACTATATATGATTGTTGGTGTTATCACCGGAACAGTGAGCACTAAAAACCAACAGAAAGGAATGCGGGATATTTGACCGAAGAGGGAACAAGTGGGGGCCGCCAAGAGCAACTATCAAAAGGAAAGCGGTTAACTACATGAAATCCGAGTGTTGTACTCCACAAGACCGAATGATATTAATTAGATTAAAATAACACAAATCCAAGTGTTTAGATGGACAAAATAATCCCTGAGGGACGAGGTTCCATTTAACAATCCCTTGATTCTGGGTCGCCCACTCAAACTCCAAGGTTCCTTGGTTGGTTGGGTCAACAACCATGGTTCCTCCATTGAAACAAGATTAAGGTGGACAGAACTGACAAAAAGGGATATCAAGTGCCGGGGTAAGGAGCAACATTATTAGGTATGGGCTCTGTCTTAGCCCGACCAAACATAGATAAACGTGATTTCGACCGGGTAGGAACTGCCGCCGGCCGAGTACTTTGTGAAGTACTTTGTTGGTTTTCGCTCTCCACTTCGGCGGGAACAGCAGATTCGACAGGAGCGGCGCGGGCCTCCTCTACCTTTCTAACGCCGTCCCGTATTTCATCAGACGTAGCGCCCGGCGGTGCGGTCGTCGTCAAAGTCTCAGTAGGACGGATTAGACCCTCGGAGGTGTCTTGGTTGAGCTTGGCGATCTCTTCTTCCGTCACCAGACGCTCATTCTCCAAACGGACTTCGCGTCCGCGTTTGTGGCAGTACCATAACACAAAGAGGAGGACTGAATAACGCCCTAGTCAGCAAACATACTCATGCACTTGATTGGGTACTTCACTTACTGAACAATGCCAAAGACCAGAGCACGTTCATGCCCATAACAGCAGGGAATCGAGCTCGCAGGAATGTCATGATGGATCGCAGCATTCCTACGAGAGCAGCTGGCTTCGACACAAGTTCCTTTAGACTTGGGATATTGACCCCCATCTTCTCTGCAGCTGCAGCGGCCTTGCCAACGTTCTCCATGTTGACACCGCTCTTGCCGGCGCGGTCGGCAGCAACGGCCAACATTTCTGGCGCCAAAGTCTCGGTCCAACGCTCGGGGAGTTTCTCGATCAACTTTTGCATGGGACCAGGCAGCTTCGTGTAGGTTTCTTGTAGTTGGCGATTCCCGTTGGTCAGCAGCATCTCCAAGTCATGATAGGCAGTTGGTACTCCGTTGATCAGATCTTTGAAGATGAGCTTGAACTTGCGTAAAAGCTCTTGTGTCTCCTCACTGATCGAAAATACACGGTTGTTATCCGCTGCCAGGTTCAATCGCTCAAGAATATCTGTCATGTCCTCTGCATCTTTATCTTTATCTGCGTCTTTCCCGTTTGTTGATGTATCCGATGTGGTTGGACGGCTCGCGGCTTCGGGTTGCGATTTGTTTGCATCGAGGGCCTCTTTATCCTATTTGCGCGAAGCCGTATGTTAGTACATACACAAGCCACATGCAAGGATCTGAAAATGAACACGACTAAATAAATGACTAACCTTCTCTGTGTTTTTCTTCCAAAACATGGTACTCCATCGTTTCTTCTTCTGTTGAGGCTTTGAAGCCTCCGACTTTGGCGTATCAGACCTTGTCAATGTTGCCTGAGAGTTCTTCCTTTCTTGCCTACCCTCCTCGCCCAGCTCCTTTGCTAACTCCTCCCCAGGCGAGGTAGGTAGAGGGATGTTTTCAGCTTGTACGCTTATCGCAGGTTGCAGAGACGCCCCAGCAGGGCTTTCGGTTGGTATCTGCTCATTCTGCTCTGTTGTAATGGGCACAGATTCCGGCTGGGCGGTGACTTCGCGTAGGTAGGCTTCATCTTCCGGCGTCAGGACAGGCTTGGGTGCACTGGTCATTTGCGACGAACGCCGTAGGTTCTTTATTTGGTTGAGATATTGCATGGCCATGATGGATGTACTCGATGTACCAAGGACGGCAATATGAGGGCTTGTTTTGTGTTCCTCGATGGGAGATAGACGATAAGAAAAAGTAAGCCGAACCGGGACGGGCGCGTACTGAAGGTAAGGGGACGCGCGCGCTATAAAGTTTAGTGATAGATCAACTTTCCCAAGCGGCTAGGTGATATGTCAGATAGAATAATTCGATGATCAGAAGATCTCGCAGCTCACCAAGTTGCACGCTAACACCAAGCTTTTGTTTCGCTCACATGCAGGCTCGACCCTGTTCCTCGTGATGATATCACCGGTGGCTTGGCAACCCCGCATGTGCCACCGCATCATTAGCACCGCCACATGTTCCTATCTATGGACTTGGCTCCGAACATCATTTGTAGTAAGACAAGATCTTCATTCGTTGGTTAATTCTCTTCCACTTGTAGATCTGTTTTGCTAAAGTCATCCATTGTATATATCTCTTATTTACTGAGTAGGGCGTTGTTATTTATATGTTCACTTGTGCAACTTGTAATTGTGCTTTAGATGAAATACGCCAATGTAAACGCTGTTCGTTTTGTATATCATGCTCATGTTTTCAGAACACGGATGCGTAGATGCTACTATGTAGGGGCAGAGGATTGAACTCAGGGCGTGAATGATGGGTCTGCCGCTTCAAAAGATCGCATCACCGCCATTGTAACTACTGGGTACCCCATGATCACATCATGCAATCCAGTTTTCAAGATCTCTTCGCGAATAACCCCATTCTCCGTTTTCCATTCCATCATGGACCCGGCCGCTCCCAGATCTGCTTTCGAATCGAGCTTCTTTTGTTCAAGGTCGTCATAACTGATCCCCGCTGGCATCGAGGCATTAACCGCGTGCCAAAACACAAGTTGAGAATGGTGCCATGGAATGTCATAGTCATCCTCGGCGTGGATTATTGTTATTCTGTATTTCTCTCCGTTCCGCTCGTTAGACTGGATATATTGCGCAATATTATCCTTGCTCAACCATTTGTCCCGAATGAATCGTTGAAGATATTTGAAGAGGAAAGGGAACCTGGCAACAGGCGACAAGATTGGGACGGTACCCGCGACTCGATAAGTTGAGACCAATGTCGCGACGTCCACAAATGGTGCAACCAACACCGTGCCTGCGAAGACTATTGGTGGATTCTGCACAGCAAGATGTTTGGACACAGCGATGCTCACGGCCGTGCCCATAGATTGACCAAATATCAAAATTCGAGATGGAGGGATGCCTGCAACATTCATTGCCCAGTCCACCACGGCAAGGGCATCGATGATGAGCCCGGTTTCAGACGGTGTTCCGGTACTCTTGCCGAATCCTCGGTAATCAAATGTGAGAACATGGATTTTCCCAGGATTTCCCGCTGACAGCGCACGGTAATTTGGGACCCGGTACCCCGAGGCGACGGTTCCTCCAGCGCCGTGCATGTGAAGAATTAAACGAGCGTCGGGGTCCTCTCGTAATAGTTGAAATCCCAGTCGAGACTTGATATCGGACACGAAGCCTACTGGCTCTTCGATAAGAGGCATTTGATGCTTGCGATATAATTCCACGGGAAGAATATGCCAAGCGTGTAGGAATTCACCGTCCGTCGTTCTGATGGAGAACGGAGTGACCTGATTCCTCAGAAACCCAAAGGTTTCGGGGACATTCAGGTCTTTGAA
The DNA here is from genome assembly GCA_008931945.1 of Penicillium sp. BW_162_3FA. Taxonomy (NCBI): domain Eukaryota; kingdom Fungi; phylum Ascomycota; class Eurotiomycetes; order Eurotiales; family Aspergillaceae; genus Penicillium; species Penicillium sp. BW_162_3FA. The sequence continues at coordinate 56,523 of MUGJ01000093.1, forward strand.
CCATGTCATCTGAATTGCGTGCAGATAAACGACATGCGATTGGAAGGTTGATGTGGTGAGCAACCCTAGGAGGATCGCATATAACCCAACCGCAACAGCGACTGGTATTGACGCATATTTGAAGAAAGAACCAGCTATCTCGCTAGCTGTCATAATGGGCTAAACAACGAAATGGAATATCGCACAGGAATGAAGGAAATGCAAGGAGAATCTTCAACGCTGACGGTCGACCTGGTGCATCACACTAAAGGAGTGGGGCGGGCTAACCCGTCTGGGGTCTACATACTTCCCCCACTAAATGTCGCTTTTTGGTGAAAATCCATGTTCAGGCTATAAATAATACCCTTCTTCTTGGGATTATAAGCATGAGTATTTGTTTTAGTGGCTTCTAAACCCCCGACCCTGCTTGGCTGGTCTGTTCGGCCTCATCGCCCTTGAATGGGATCAGCCGTGTGGAGCCTAACCTGGCGGTTATTGGAGTGAATTGATTGGATTTAAGACGTGTGCGCACATCCCTACATTAGGACTCGGCGCCTACAGAGTGCATCTCTCCTCAATATGATTTGTCCCCGCTGAAAATCACATAAAATCACATTCTAAAAAAAGAAAAGAAAAAGAAAAGAAAACGCACTGTCGATTCTACAACGCCGGCTGAAATACAGTACAAACAATAACTTTCTCACAAAAATTAGCAAGCAATGCGGCTCATGTAGTCGTCGAGATCGTATATAACCCAGAGATTCTCACAAAAAGGGCAACCAGTAGACTGAGTACTCGTAGGTATCGTAAATAGCGGGGTCTGCTGCTCTTAGTGCGGCAAATACCTCTGCTATCATCACAATGCGACCAAGAAGATAAAACACTGGGGACGAGAGACTGAAAACCGTCAAGATACCATCCCACCGGAGGACAACCTTCTCAAAGTGCATAAATATAAGCATTGACACGATCGAAACAAAGGCAGATACACGCCAGAGCCACAACTCAACGATCGATGGGAACATGGTATTCCAAGATACAAGGTGAAGGGCACCGAATGAAATCCCGAACAGACACGCCAAAGGCCAGATTCTTGACCTATATAGATCGGGATCCCAATGGGACACAACGATATCCTTCCGGGACTCATGTGGATCTTCGAGATCTCGTATTTCGATTTCGTTGATTGTGGGTTCGTGTGGTTGTTCGGTGATTGGATTCTGATTTGGGCTTTTCAGAGTTTTTGTTTGAGCCTCCTGCACGAGTCTGTCTGCTTCTACCTTCTCAAACACCCGCGGGGTGAGGTACCATATATTCCAATATGATGTTTGCTCTTTCATCCCCTCGTTGTCAAACTTATTACTGACAGCCATCGACTCAAAGAAGTGGAATTGCTCCAGGCTCATTCCCGGAAGCGCAACAAGAGATGGGGATCTGATATCCTTAGGCTTGTTCCACCAGAAGAAGTATGTCACGATAAACAATGGGATATAGCCCAGGGTCATCGACTCCAATTGTGAAAGTGGGAGATGATAAGAGACGCGCAATATGCATTGTGCTGAGAACCAGGTCACTTGGATCAAAGCCAGTAGTTTTGCAGCATTATCTGATTTGCTCTTGTCGCAGATGTCATCGAGAGACAGACCCCAACTCGGATGGTCTTCCCACCGAATGAGGTTTTGCTGTAGTAGCCAGGTGTATTGGTTTGGCCAAATAACACGATCGCCATTCGGTGTTTTGTACCTTAGTGCGAGCATACTGACGTAGAAGGCATGCACAAGTTTGAATTGACCTGCTGTGGAGTCGGCACATTCTCTTTGCATCCTGCGGCACTGTGCCCATTCCTGAAGTCCTTCCACCGCAATAAACTCCGGTGCGAATATCGTCTTCAGGAAAAGTGCGAACTTATGAAGATTTGCGTAGGATTCGCGCTTGTAGACTCGGGGATGAATCACGACCCAAGTGCACATAAATATTGTGGCCAGACATGTTGTGATCAAACTTATCGTACCACGACCGGGGTTGTCCCAGACCCATCCGACCAGTTCCTTATGTTTTGACGAGCTGATGCTGCAGTTTGAGCATGTTTGGTTGTTCATTGAGGCGTTCGGTTAATTGGAAGCAGGCGCGTGCTGCTGGCGATTCGATTTGAGTCAGGGGACGACATAAAATGGTAAGTTGAATACGAGAGGAAAACCCAACAGTTGTGCTTGCTTCTAGACTACAGCATTAACAGATAAATTCCACAACCTAAATAAGCGCTGGATACTGCTGCAAGGCTAGCTTCGACAACGTGTTCATGTTACAGATGTCCTAGGGCAACGTAAGGCTGATGCCCAAAGCTTGTAGGGGCAAACCGATTTAGATATTATTGATGGAGCAGCATATTTTTAATTGGTAAGTGAGTAAGTTTAGTGGATATGAGAGGAAAATGGGGGATTCGGTGCCATTCGCACAAATAGTAGCTCACCTATAGCCGCCACTATATTAGGGCGGTTTATCTTTGCAGGGATCCTATCCACTCCAATGACGCTATGGGCATTATCTTGTTGGTAATTTTATAAAAAGTCCAATATACTCGGATATCCTTTTATTTGGCAATCATATACTCCAAGTCGTTGGAAAAGTATTGTGGAAAGGGAATGAAAATATCGACAATGGGATCCCAGAAGTTCGTCAATAACAACAATAGTATGTGCCAAAAGAAAAGATTCCCAAAGAAAAGGAGGCAGCGTTGCTATTCTTTATTTTTACTCTGTGCAACGATCTAGAACATCTTAGGCTTGGGGTCAATATAGATCTATGCGTCAAGGGTGGCCATGTCGTGATCCATCCACACCCACATAGGTACTATAAAACAAGATATGTATCAGAATCACGCAGCTAGCCAGTTCTTTGATAGTCGTTCTTGGGTCGATCTCCCTTTCAAATGACCTGTCACTTCTAATGATTAATTCCTCTCCCTTTCGAGACAAAGCACGCTTGATAACAACTTTCTTGGGTCTGGACCGAACTTTTGCAACAAATAATCAATTGGTTTGATCAAGCGATACCCATTGACACGTCGGAAAGGCACGGAATGGTAATATGATGCATTTGCTAGAATAAGTGCTGCTAAAGTATGTAGTCACGGGCTGAACCATGCCTTTGCTGCTGCGTAGATACTCTTACAGATATGAGAGATTCCTTACTAGTGCCTCAAATACGAAAGGCGCCCGGAATCCAGGAACAGCCTCTGCTGGACTACCGAAGTGAATGACCTTGCCGTCACCCATAACGAGAACCTGGTCGTGTTCCACGGCTGCCTCGAGTCTGTGTGAAATTGAAATTGTGGTTTTAACCGACAACCTCTCTTTGATAAGCCCTCAAAATCCTTGCTCATTTGCCATATCAACGCTGGGGTCGATTATTAGCCTAGAATAATGTTTCATATGATAAAACCGGTGGCTTCACTTAACCGCTTGTCGTTTTATCGAAAAGAATGATACCACCTAACCAATGACTCGCTTCTAGAACAGCGCGAGTCAAAGAACAGAACTGAGCCTCACCACTAGAGAAATGGAGAAAATGACATTGATTTGGCAGACCGGAAAGTCCTCCAGAACTGTCCACCTTTTCTTTGATTGCAAAGTCGACGGCAATATCCCATATTTTCTCGTCACCGCAAGCACCGTGTGGACTCAGTGCATCTCTCAGAGTCTACCATTGTAGATAAGTGTCTTGCGCAATGACAAGGAATCTTGATGCTCGCGACAATATCGTTCATTGGTTTGGCGGTGGGCCTCTCGTAACCATTTCCAGGCAACTGACTTGACTCTGAAGAGACATTTGTATCGGCACCGCTAGACAAAGTTGAAGGCACAGGGGAGTAGCAGGAAACGAGATTCTCAGATTCATCAATTCGGTAGACACTATCAACCATTGCCGCCCAGCGCAATATCACCAATAATTAGTCCTGTTTTACATCCAAGAAGATCACCACTTACTATCATGAGTTGGTTTAACCACAGTAATACCTGGTGACCACAAAAGCCCGCGTAGTCCGAAGAGAGAGAGAGAGAGGGAGAGAGAGAGAGTCTCGTATGTGTCACGCGGTCTTTTGATCAAGGGCGCTGAATACGTTGTTGAGGAAAATAATATTAGGTTTCTAAGCGATCATTCGAGCCAGTGCCTGCAGTACCAATTAGTTATTTATACCGGCAGCAGAGGTGAGGAAGATATACCAGACGCTGTTTCTCTCCTCCACTAATCTGGACGACTCCACTGCTACCAGTTGTATGGGCTGGCTGCGATTCAACCACATCTCATATCCGTAACTCCTGGGAGCAGAGTCATCTCCTAAATAACGTACCAACTCCGTGGCGAGAGATGGCCGCCAAAAGGTAAACCCAGCGAGACAGAGCCGAGGGATTAACGGGAGGAACAGGTATCGACCTAGACACAAAAGAGCTCGACCACGTAGACCGAAATACGAAACTGCATGTGTTAGTGAGATCGATGTGCTGTCTATAGGATCTCTAAAGCGTGTTGAAAAGACTTGAACGTCTTGTTAATATCCGTGAGAACTGAATACCTAATTGTGCTGTATAGAGACTGTGGTGAATCAGTTTTAGATCGGTCGCGGTCAGGATGCGCTGGTAGCCGGTCCACGGAAGAAAATCAAGTCATAGGAATATAATTAGTGACATAAAGCTAGCGCTCTTCTGTGGAAATAGTTTTGTATCTTCCGGGCTTCTTGAACGCCCACGCTCCAGTACCGCCATGAAAATAGGAGTAAGGTAGCAAGAGCCGCACCTGCCGCACTGCGATTTGCTTCAAGGCACCAGTATGTGCGGGTAATCGCAGGGCTGAGTAGAGCTGTAAGACGTAGGTAGAAAGCAAGGAAGAAACATGGACGAGTAGACCGAGGATGCTCATAATGAGATCATATGAGATAAGATGGCGATTTCACATGCAGCGAGCAAGTATAAAACGGCAGCTAGAACGAAAAGGCATGTTGTTACACCCTCACCAGAATTACAAAGATAGAAACTGCACCCTAGTCAAATGTAAGCCATCACTCTAGAAATATGTCTATGTCACAGCTTGAGAAATTATAAAAGTCCCCATCGAGCACGGGCTGGCCGGCGAAGTAATATACAGAGACGCGTGGCCGCATCCAACAAAAGCGAGGAGCAAATCAAATCAAAGAATAGCTCTTCAAAAAATAACGCAAAGTCGAAAGCTCTCCGACAGGCCGCAACTGCGGGGCCAAAGGCCCTGTCTGCGGCGAAAGAGGACGAGATGAGGCGTTGGCTAGACACCGCAACTGGGGAAATCTGAGAGAGTTGAATTGTCGGAAGTGTAAGTAAGAATGGGGCATACAGGGTTACCTGCAGCCTCCCAGAACATATGCTCTACCTCTTTCGAATAGACCATGCTAACCCGAAGATGACACGGATAAATTAATATGGCTACCTAGGTAGCTTGTCTAAATCGGACTATGACTGGGGTCCGTTCCACTGTCCCAAGGTTCCAAGAATATGCCAAGCCCCCGGAAGTTCCTGACCAGGTGATCCATGGATCCTCTGGTATCAGTGCGATATGCGATTGGCCGTGTCATCGCATAATCAACCTTGGAACTCCGTCGGTCACCCGACAATCGTTTCCTTGGCTTGTCTGCCTATATTATAACGTTCTTCATGGAATATGTACGGAGTACCGTTATCAAATTACCGAAGTAGAGGCTTAAAAAAAGCAAGAAAAAGAGTATCTGACCTTGGCATGTGTCAAATCTTTCTCACTCTGGAGAGTTGCAGGTGGGGTCGGAGAATAAATGCAACAAGACAGAGTCTCATACCATTTTGATTTATGATCACCTGGGTGCCTTTTCGACTCGTTAGTTCACCCGCCTCCGCCCCACATAAACCTTGTATGTACCGTGGACATCTTGAAGAGGGGAACGTTCAAGGCTGGATGTTCAAAGGCATACGGGTCGATTCAGCACTCGCAACTCAGCTTCATACAAAAGAACCCAGGCGTACTGCCAAGATTCACAAAGGTGTAGAAGTGTGTATTGTCAATCTGTATCTATCTGCTACTTGTATTATCTATACTTCAATGATTAAATAATAAAACCGTGCGATAAGGAAAGAGCAGGTAAGGCCAATACAATACATAGTGGAGGACAAGGTTCCCCACTACAATATGTAGGTACACCATGCAACGCGTCTGCAGTATACCGGTGCCTGGTTCTGCAGTCAGCATACCCCACCTGGCAATGGACTACGGCGTCTGCTCTCGTTGATCGGGGATTGCTAACCTTAGCCCCGGAGACCTTGGTGATGATTGTGTATTGATTAGAAACATCCAGAAATCCTGCCGCTTGCCCAAGTGGATACAGAATCGAATGTAACCATTCCAGCTCTAATAACCACGTGCCTCATGCATTAGCAGGAATCTAACACAGTAAACCCCCGTTATAACGATAACCCGCTTATAACCACGCTTTGTGTTCCTTGCATACTATACCGTAACCCCTATTTATAACGATATGTTATACTCCGTAGACACCTAAAGAAATATCGTTATGAACAGGTAATCGTTCAATCAAGGTGCCATATATTGATATATGGACAATTCAAACACCGGATCCCGATCACTATCTGATTAAAACACGCACATGAACCCCGCTTCTGCAGTGATGACTTCATATTTTAATTTACTTTGCCATCCTGCATCTTCTAATTTGTGACTTAAAAACCCCCGCAAAGCCAAGCCAACCACATCGATCCACCATTGCCGAACCCTAAGTTCTCTATTGCTTCACTTCAATGGGTTATTTTCATACTTCAAAAAGGGCGGGCCGGGCTCCAGAAATAAAAGCTTCACCGAAAGTAAAAACAAGACCAAAACGTTCCCGGGTAGCGGGTAATAACTGGCCCGGTTTCAGCTCGGGATCCTCGGGTATGAAAATCCCATATTTTTCGTATAACACAGCCCGACAGGATCATTTCTACTTCTGGTGGAAGATGGTGACGATCTTCATCAATTGGCGTCAATCAGAGTCCGATCAAGGTTCAAGCTTTAATATATTCCGGGTTGGGAAGGCCAAGGCAGTTTAATTAAACACATGACTATATTTTACGCTTCCCCGCAAATATTTGTTCGACTAGCCCACTTTGTAGCTGTTTTCAGGGCTAGCCTTGCCAAGTCCATCTTTGGTTGCTCATGTTTCTCCTCCACACGACGGTACGAGTACGATTTTTTTTCAACACTAGTGCAGGTCAAACTTTCCAGCCCCGTAGTATGGTTTGCAATACGAGTGTTCCATGGATCCTTCTATCATCTACCACACATTAGATTGAAAGGCCAATTTACACTTTTCACGTCTTTTCTTGCCGCCGATATCCTATAATTTGCAGCTAACCTTTCTCACTGTACTCCGTACCTATAATCCTAATATGGCTCGTAGTGGGAGCAGAGGTGGCTAGAATATGTGAAGACCCCCACGATCACATGTTATCACATGCCTAAGGATCGTCCTTTATGTCTATATTCTAAACCTTACTTCATTTATTCGCCTAATTAGTCCGTATGCGTATGGATAGAGTGGATATAGTGGATGAAGTGGGGCATGCTATATAGTATACTCACGTTCTACGCCATAGCGGTTGTTCCTCCACTTGTCTTCCTTCTGTCCCTTTTTCTGGTGTTTTGAATTGACTCCACTCTTTGTTTAAAAGACATAGCACGTGGAAAAGTGTACCAAAAAAAAGGCCGCTTGACCAGACCGTATAGGCGGCTAGCTATGCGTTCTTGTTCCGTATATTGAATTCTTAATGCTTCAACCATGTATGATATAAGTCTATATTCAATTCGCAAAATGAACTATTTGTTTATTTTATAGCTTGTTGTATTTAAATCAGATATTTCACAGTTATTGAAACGTCTTGCACGGAGCGGGTGACGGTGAGCCAGGCCGTCGAAATTTAATATGGGAAAATCTTCCATCCTACGGTCCCATTTCTCTGCTTCAAGACATAGACATCGTCAAAGTGGTTCGCGGGTAGTTGTTAGCAATTTTGATTAGTTAACGATGATTTTGGGCACATATGTCTCAGTGGCCTGGTCCCATACGGTGTGAAGATCAAATGAGGATTTGAAGCTTATAGGTAGTACTTGCACTCGCTGGGGCTATTATCACCAGACTGGCAAACCGAGAAATTCACGGAGATTCCCCGAATGGTTCATTTGTAAATTACCCTGCATGATGGCTTCTGGCTCCGTACTCTGCATTACCTGTTTGGGATGTCATCCCCGACGTAGTCCACTTGGCGCCATATTCGGCCACCTTCCCTGCATATAGTGTGCAAATATAGCGAGAACGAGTACAATGGGACTTTGAGGGGTATTTGAAAGATTATTTAAAGAGCAAGATGACCCGATACAGTTTTCCTTTTGTGCACCTAAAGACAACGGTCCAGCAGCCTTCCTAAGTACCCCAAGAGCATTCTATAACATCCCCATACATCGTTTCAATATGTTGTTCAACTACCAATCTTTGCTCGTGGGAGTCTCCCTGATCTCTCAAGCCCTTTCTGCGCCTATTTTGGAGTCGAGGGCAACTGCTGGTATGTCAATTCATCAGCCCAGCTCTATTCAACTAGGCAGCTCTAACATTTTCTCAAGCCACCGCTGCCTTCCCTGATTTGCACCGTGCAGCAAAGCTTTCTTCCGCTGCCTACACAGGTTGCATCGGAAAAGCCTTCGATGTCACTATTACCAAGAGGATTTATGACCTCCTGACCGACACCAATGTAGGAGTGGTATTTGCCCTACATGTTGACAAATGACTAATTTCAATAGGGATTTGTTGGATACTCCACGGAGAAGAAGACCATCGCGGTCATCATGAGGGGCTCAACTACCAGTATGGAAGAGTCACTCCATTTAAATACTAGCTCACCGTGCTAATTAATATAGTCACCGACTTCGTGAACGATATTGACATTGCTCTCATCACCCCCGAGCTTTCGGGCGTGACTTTCCCCTCTGACGTGAAGATCATGAGAGGTGTTCACAGACCTTGGTCCGCTGTACACGACACCATCATTACTGAAGTCAAGGCGCTCATTGCAAAGTATCCGGATTACACTCTGGAGGCAGTCGGACATTCCCTCGGTGGTGCCCTCACATCCATTGCCCACGTTGCTCTAGCCCAGAACTTCCCGGACAAGTCACTCATCAGCAATGCCCTGAACGCCTTCCCCATCGGCAACCAAGCGTGGGCCGACTTTGGTACTTCGCAGTCCGGTACCTTCAACCGCGGAAACAACGTTCTTGACGGTGTTCCAGTAAGTCATGGTTGAAACTGACATGCTATATTAAAGTGGCTAACCATACAACACAGAACATGTACTCGACCCCGCTTGTCAACTTCAAGCACTATGGAACCGTGAGTTATCCTACCGATCCCCCTTTAACACCAATATTCAATTGCTTACCAACCGTAACCATGCACAGGAATACTACAGCTCTGGCACTGAGGCTAGCACCGTGAAGTGTGAAGGCCAGCGTGACAAGTCTTGCTCTGCTGGCAATGGCATGTACGCTGTCACTCCCGGTCACATCGCAAGCTTTGGCGTCATAATGCTTACTGCTGGTTGTGGCTATCTGAGCTGAGTACCAGAAGCGGATATGACGGAGCAATGCTTGACACGAATCACTTATTCTGAGGACAGAGCGACCTCAGCTAACTAATATTTATCTAACTACTGTTTTTATAGTTAGTTTATACTTATTTGTGTATATTGGATGGTTGGTCATCCAAAACAATCAGCGTAATAAAAATACATCTCATTTGAAATCAATTCCTCTACATCATGGCCTGTTAATAATATAGATATGTCATAACGTTTCTTTTGCCCCACGAGGCCAAGCCAGACTCTACAATTTCCAAACCAGGCGCCGTCTACATGTTTAGAAGGAGAAGAAGAAGAAGAAGAAGAAGAAGAAGAAGAAGAAGACGATGATGATGATTTCATGTATCCCGACGTTTCACAAGTCACTTTAGGCCACTGGCCACTAGGCTGGGTACGGACTCCCTTTTTGGTCTAGTGGCCAGACGATGGGCTATGGGCCTGAGGTGGAAGCCTACTGCGGGTTAATAGGCCCCTAGATGGGCCCGAATTTAGATGCCAAGTAAAGTTGAACCCCCTTTTAGGGGTTCTAAAATTACCCTTCGTTTTACCCCCGTTTCTAAGTCTTATCCTAGAGGTAATATTTTAATATCTTAGATTATTTTAAATCAATTACTAGTTATCTCTCTATATCACGTCTAAATGTATAAAAAACCGCAAACAATTTGTAAATTATAGAGGGTTACTTAGAAAGTAGTAGTACTCCCGGGTAGATCCCAAATATATATCCAACATTAAAACATTGACATCAACATTTTTAATAATATCTCGACCTCTATTGATCGGATTCTATTTAAAATTAAAATCTATACTTACATAGTTATTGTTGTTATATATTCTAAGCATGAACTCTATATAATTAGTAGAATGGTCAGAATATAATATTGTATAGCGATTACAGGATACTAATTGAAACCCCTTGATGGGCTTTAATGGGGGCGGGCCCAATGGGCCCCCACGAATGGGCTGTGGGTTGGGCTTTGCGGAGGTCTAAGATTCATTACCGCTAAAATCTTAATGTTTTTTATCCTAAGATTCCGAATGGAATGATAAGTGAATATGAATATGGGGTATATATTATTCACACAAGTAGTTCTGACACGTTGTACCTGCAGAGGTGCAGAGGTGCAGAGTGCAGAGTGCAGCTCCCAGCCCTGGAGGCACCCAACCCTGGAGGCACCCAAAGTGACTTGGGTAAACTTCCCAATTGGGACTAGGTTTGTCTTTCCCCACGATGTAGTATGTGCATGTAGTAACTATACGTATACGCACTCTACTTCACATTTATAATTCTTTCTGATTACATGTACGGAGTAGTATTCTTGGGGAAGATTCTACATATATTTTCATTAGTTCTGATTTAACATCTATCCTAAGTGTGACGTGAGAATTTAGCGCCAACATGCACAGCCCTCAATCCCCAAAACCCAGCCACACGCAATTTCACCTGAGCCTGAGCCTCAATTAACAGGTGACTTGGTGTCTAGTCACATTTGATATCACCTGACCTGCGCATTTATAAACCCCCTCTTCCCGATTTCCTTTCTTCTTTTTTCTTTCTTTCCACGCCTGCCGGAGTCGATAACTGTTCGCTAAGAGAGTCACTTTAGATTCTCGAATGCAAAGTCATCCCAGAACTGCGTATTCCTCGTCTTTTAACTAAGACTCGGGGGACGTTTCTGTGGGGAGCTTCCAAGACTCACATGCTTCGTGTGCATGATCAGCAGCGTCAATCCGCCATTCTTTCGACCAACTCGTATCATTCCTTCCGATAAATACAAATTTATTTCGTCAGTTTTGACTATCTTCTACGGGCATATCTCGGCAATAGGCTCCCTTTGTGCCGTTATGTTCAAGCGCTCTTTCGTATCAAAGGACCGGGCGGGTAAAACCGTCAAGGTCGCCAAGAAGAAGTACGACGAGCTGGTGAAGGAGAAGATGAAGCAGAAAGTGGAAAGTCCCTCAATGGGAAGGTGTGTGCTTTTTTTTATATATAAATGCGGACCCGCGCTTTCTATAGATATGAATACTCATTTCATGTGCTGATAATGTATCCCTATAGTCCCCTTACCAGCCCTATCATTACTATGATTGTTGGCCGGGACCAGCGTATTTTCGCCGCCCATGAAGATGTCCTATCAGTGTCGCCGTTCTTTAGTTCTGCTCTAAAGGAGCAGTTTCTCGAAGACGGCGCCAAGCAACTGACTTTGCCTGACGAGTGAGGCAATCCTATCCATTTCGATTGAGCACAAACTTATACTTGAGATAGGGAACCTGAGATTCTGTCGTGTGTTCTCGAGTTTTTGTACAAGGGCGACTACTTCCCACGCTTGTTGCGTGGAAAGCAAAGAAACTCTTGGTCACTTGAGAACGCCCAGGATATCAATCAAACTGGTGGCCGTGGGTCGAGCGAGCCGACAATGTTCCACTCCAAAGTGGGAGATCTCGTTCTCCGAGACACGGCAGTGTACTGTGCTGCAGAGAAGTACGGCCTGGAAGAACTGAAGCGCCTTGCCCTCCGGAAACAAGGCCTTCAAAGTGGTATTCCAGCCGACGTGATCTTGCGATCCGCTCGATATGCATATGACAACACACCCGAGTCTGATTCCCGACTGCGCGCTCATTACCTGGCTCTTATCATCCGCAGTCGCAAGACCTTTAAGAGCAGCGGAACCTTGCAGATGGAGATGGAGGAAGGGGGCAAGTTGTTCTTCGACCTGTTTGTGGCAATGTGTAACCACATGGATGATCTCTCGGAGCTGCGGTATGACTCAATTTCTCCTTCTGCTTCTCCCTCGCCCTAGCTCTCTACATATCCCTCTTTTACTGCTGACTGTCTTCCTCGATTTCGAGCCCTGAGTGCTTACACTCGTGTCTACCAGCACCAAGCGATCGCCGAGATTCTTCTAAGCGGTTATAACATTTACCTACTCGATCGAGCGACTTGGATTTTGAAATTGAACAAGCGAGGCAGCACTTTTACACCAGAATGACACACTGACAATGAACTTGCACTGGCCTGTGCTTTTGCTTCGGCAACTTGACCTTCACTTCTCTCGAGGTTGGCCGCCCTTTTGGCTCGAAGAACCGACCTTATTTGCCTTTAATAGGATCCACGGCGTATATTGACTTGCGTTCAACCACTCTACACTCCTTGAGATCGAGCTCTTTTTGACACAGTCTTTTATGATCTGCACTTAATCTGCTGCTCCCTTTTGCGACGGTGATTATGCCTTTGCCATTAATCTGGCAACGCGCCTATTTGGTGATGAGAAACAGAAATGAAAAGAAAAACATCCGGCCACCTCAAACAATCACACCGTAGAAACATTTATTAAGTAAATGGGGATATTATGTCTCATATCCTAGTCTTTAGGTTGCTTCAAGATACAGGCAACCTAGAACTTGAGACCGAATGCTACGATAACACTTCGAGTATGCGTATTGATAGTCCAGCAACTCACCAAATATGAGATCTGAAATGTGCAATTCAGTGCTGTCGGTCTGCTCGGGTCCCCCGACCAACTTCTCGCTGCGCCGTGTATTTTTCCCAGATAAGGCATAGTAATGAACAGGACGATGCTCACAGGCAGGTAATTAAACCCGGGTAACTTGGCGCTTCATCGGCGAAGAATATCCGAGATCCGATAATATTTCCGACGCAGTACGCGACAAGCACTGTGAGGTAAGACGTACATATCAGATAACCTGGTTCACAAGGCTACTTTCCGGGACCTTCTACAGGTGGGGTCCTCAATTGAAGAGTAAAGGCAAGTGTTGTAGTGAGAGCACTACAGTGGGGAGATAGATGGAGGAAGAAGAGTTGTTAATTGTAAGAACTAATTAAATGAAGGGTTTAAATACCCTTAGCATCAAACATCATCTGAAGACTGCTCAGTCTGTCAAACATCCATGCCTGCATGTTCAACAGCAAGTACAGTACTAAATTGTGAGAAAGTGACAAGAAGCGGCGATTTATATAGGGTCAGAATATAGAAAGTAAACGAATGAGAGATCCATGGATGTAAAGATGTCCATCTTGATGCTTATGATATTTGAGTATCTATCCCATATAGCTGATTATACATTCCTATCCTATTAATATGTCACGACCAGCTTCTCATTTCTACCACGCATCATGAATAGCTTTTAGCGGCACATAAAATTTATACAAAGATCCGTATTCTGAATCCCTCGGACGCTCTGTGATCTCTGGGAGAACTTTCAAATCACATCAAGCAATTTTGTATCGTCGGTTGTTCAACCTTGTGGGAATAGAAAGCAGGTTATCCATAATACATATTGATAAAAGCCCCTCTGTAACATATTAGAACTGCAGGCCAGTTGATTATTTCCCCTTGCATCAATTTAAAGTCTATGAGTAGATGCTAGCTTCTTGACTCTGATCATTATTCGCCGGTACAACTGTAGTCGAGTCCCTCGGGTAAATGCCGGAACCCCAATGGGCAATATCAAGGACCTGGGGATCTTATTGTCACAGCGATATGATCCCTTTAATCTCGTGGGCAAGCCCAGAGAAGAGGAATTGTGCTTTATCTCCACAATAACCTTTATCAACCATTGATTTCAATTACAGTCAAGATAAACGTCCATTTGCAGCGACACTAAGCTCTCACCCGTCCTTTAAACCACCACATTACAAAGGGGCTGGAGTTCGGTGTTGTTCCCGGCGTTGACGGGAGTTTCGACAGCACGTTTTCTCTCCACGTGGATGGTATAGCCTCTACATATGCTAGCAAAGACAACCCAAGGTGAGTTATCTAGGCCTCATTGCTTGCTGATTCGGGCGACGGCACGGCACATCAGACGAACTATATTTGCGGGACTTGCCAACCATTCAATTCTTCATTGAGAACTTCAGTTCCTTCTCCTTCGAATCTTACTAGTGATACTATCCTATCACTTGTAACGTCTCCAAAAATTGCACACCACGTGAGTCTGTGACTTGCGGCTTCCCATCACTATATCTTTGGTTCCAACCCATTACCCTCAGTGTCCTAGTTCAAATTAATCGGCTGCCACTAAAAGCCAGATCAGCAGCAACCTCACTTCTCCTTCTGCCTCCTTGTGCCCCGAAGAACTCTCAATTTCGTGAAGCCTTTTACACAGACACTGACAACCTTCCAGCTTCCGGTGACCAAGCTTAACAACCCTCGTCTGAAATGATCAGTGAAGTCTCAGATACCCCATTTAACGACACCTCGAACAAAATGGGGTCCAGAACTTATCTGACCACTGGCCTGAGACACCTGAACAAGCCCCGCGCCCTGGAGCCAGGTGAAACCTTCGTCGTCCGATACAAGAATTCCCTTCGACAGTACAAATCCGACGTCTGGATTGCCGTGGTTTTGCCAGACAAATTCGGCCCAACCAGACACATCTCTCGCCGCCCTGTCGGTGCCCAGCCGACTGAGGGGGAGTGGATGACGCACCTGAAAGACCGGATGTATTCCGTGTATCTTCCAGGGCGAAACATGTAGTAAGTTTAGCCTCTTTTTTCACACCCAAAAAAGACCCCCGACATCGCGTGTTTATTGGTGTATATGTGGGCCCGTTGGTTTTCTTCCTTCTTGTTGGTCTCTATGTCGACTTTTGTGACAATCCAATTTGCCTGTTGATCGATCGGAATTGCACACTAACATGTGCGAAGCAAATGGGTCGGACTCCAGGATATCTTTGTCCTCAATGAGAAGACAATCAACGTTCTTCGGCGTGCTGGGAGAGAGCCAGACGCCAAGATCTGGGACGATCTGATGGACATCATCCGAACTGAGCCTGGGCTCGACTTCTGGAAGAACATGTCTCTCCAGGAACTAGGCGCCAAAGGAAAAAGAGGCAAGGAACTCCGTCTCGTCTTACCGAGTGGCCATGAAGATCTTGTCTCCGGCGGAGAAAGCCATGGTGACTCCGAGTCTGCGGAGGAAGATGAAAATGACGAAGATGACGCTGAAGATGAACATAAAGAAGATCCATCCAATCACGTGGAGCCCAGTACTGATGTTGCACCTCGCTCATCTAATGAGCAAGCAAATATCAGGTCATTTTCTGACGCGCGTGCTGCACAGGGCGCTCAGTTCAGGCAGACATTGAATTTGTTTCAAAATGCTAACACCACTGCATCTTCATCTGAAAACATCACTTTTGCAGACAGAGAGGGTTCCGGCTTAGGGATGACCCGGAAATTCAACCCATGTCCCCCTCTGATGCCTCCCACTCCTTCCCCTTCTCTCCCAACCTCATCGGCGTTCATTACCCCACCAACCAGCATGACTCAAGGCACGGTGCCTAAGGTTGAGAATGATACTAGGTTTGTCAAGTTATGATTTAAAGTCTCAATGAACCTCCACTGACAAATATATTTGAAATCTACAGTGCTGGTGGTATTGCTACTACTAGTGCTAGTCCTGCTGATGGTGGTAGTGTTTCAGATGTTGCACCCCAGCAACCCGTTGCAGAGTTTTCAATCTTTGATTTGACCCTCAGCCAAGCTCTGAGTCACGTCTTCCTGAATCAACGTGAAGCCGCCAAGATCACCGATGTGTTTCTCGGCGCTGTGGCTCTCGAAAAACAGCCCGAACGCCTACAGATTCGTGAATACTTAGCGGATGGAGAATTCCTCCCTCGCCTGATCACACTGAAAAGCTCAGGCTTCTCTCATCCCACTCCATTCCCAGCTCTGGGTTCCAACAGCAGCACCACCTTCCGTCTGGTTGGCGACCAGATGGGAATCGGTCAGAACTTCAAACTGCAGGGCGTGAGCAACAGCCTCGATCTGGAAAATGCCATTACCACCCTCGGAAGAGTGTACCTTCAAGCCCGCCGTTTCGGTCTGATGGATTTGGTTTATCGAATTACATTCAAGCTCCAAGTCGCCTGGAACTGCTACCCGGAGCTATACCAATCCAAACCTCTTCTCGAAGTTGCCTCTCTTGCCTTCGCTGGCCGGACAGAGTTTGATGAGGCTGAATGCGACTACCTCCAGTCATGGCTCATTCACTTCATTGCCGAGGCGTCCGATTTGCTCACGTACAACGCCAGCGAGCAGTTCTGGTCGTTGTTGCGATCCCATCCAAAGCTTCAAGACAAAGTTCTCAACCTCCGCACCCTCGCCCACATCCATAACCCGGAGTTGTATGGCAATACCCGTGCCCTCCTTGAAAGCCGCGGTCTGGGAAACTGATGATGTGCACTCCCATCGAATGGGAACTACACAGGGAGCTTTGTCTCCCATAAAATAACTTGCTTGTTTCTTTTGCCTTTTTACCAGTTTCACTCTCGGGTCATTTCGTTCTTACTTATTCCGCATTTTTTGCGTGCCTTTCATTTGAATTTGCTAATTATGGCGTTTCGGTCATTTCACCTTGGGAGTTCCATGGAATCGTTTGTCTTCTCTTCCTTTCTTCGTCCTGGGGTGGACATAGGGAGATCATGCAAGCTCATAGTTAGCCTTTATCAAGGCAGATATTCTTATTCAACAGATCTGATTCGTCTCCAACACTCGTAGTGATAGCCCTTTGACCGTGCTATGTAGCTCGATGGTAACATGAAGCTTGATTCTCACAAGCCATACCAACAAGAGTATCTCCACCCACATTTAAGGATACTAGTACCATAATAGTGGTGCTAGTCTTCGAAGACATGTCTGTCCTTGTTATTACAAGATGTACAACTGGAATTCTTTTTGGGAAAACAATTCAATTCGTTATGTCAACTCGCAGGCTAATCGATGGTGAGAACGACCCGAAAATGAATGCAAACCAGCCATCGCTAAAGGGAAACCGAATCCCACGCCCGGAGGAAAAAAAAGAGATGAAAACATTTAGAAGAATTTAAAAAAAAAGCAAATCGCAGGTATCTGGTAGCATCCATCGGGATTGTTGTACAGAGCGAAATGGAAAACAAAAAGACCCGATGGAAAAGACCAGTTGAAACATAAAGCACAAAAGAGAAAAGTTGGTATTTCGTAATTCACAAGAGTGCAAGATTCTGCACACGAAATAAGGCAGACTGGGACAACAGGCGAGCTTAGTAGTCGTCATCGTAACCATCTGCCTTTGCTGGCTCCAGGGGAGACTCGAGGGGCTCCTCAGTGGCGTCCTCAACGGCCTGCTCGGTAACGTCCTCCATGGCCTGCTCGGTAACTCCCTCAACGGCCTGCTCGGTAACGCCCTCAACGGCCTGCTCGGTAACGCCCTCAACGGCCTGCTCGGTAACGTCCTCAGCAGATTTCTCGGTAGCGTCGACAATGGGCTCATCGAGAACCTCGGAGGAAGCATTGTCAGGACCATCCTCAGACTTCACGGCGGTGTCCTCAACAGATTTCTCAGTGGAGACCTCGGTAGGCTCCTTGTCAGCCTGGTCAGCGGACTCATCGGTGACCTTCGCGGCAGCCGGCTTGCGACCTCCGGTCTTAGGCTTCTCCTTGGTAGCGTCGGAGGGTTCAGCAACCTTGTCGGCAGCCACCTTGCGGGTGCGAGTTGCCTTGGGCTTGTTCTCGGAGGTGGCATTGTTGCCGTTGGTCTTGTTGTTGGCACTGCGAGTGCGCTTGGGCTTCTCGGTAGATTTCCCAGCGTGCTCTTCCTTTGAAGCATCGGCTCCATTGGTCTTGGCTCCGTTGGTAGCCTTCGAGCCATTCTTGGTATTTGCAGTCTTTGCACGAGTGGTAGACTTCTTTGTCTCGCCATTGGCAGGACCAGTCTCGTTGTCGGCAGAGGAGACATCCTTCTCAACGGGAGAAACATTGATGTTCACATCCTTCTTGCCACGAGCCGCGCGCTTCTTGGTAGGCTTGAAGATAGTGGCGGCCTCACTGTCGGCAGAGGAGACATCCTTGTCGATGGGGGCAACATTTTCCTGAGCATCCTTCTTGGCACGAGTTGCACGAGTCACGGGCGCCTTCTTGGTTGGCTGATCCTCGTTGGCAGGGGCAACTTCGCCGGACTCGTTGTTGGAAACGGAGGTGGCGACTTTCTTGCTACGAGTAGCACGCTTGGTGGGCTCCTCGGGTTTAACGTCGTCAGAGGCAGTTTCATTGGTGACCTTCTTGGCACGAGGAGCACGCTTCTTGGTCTCGGTAGGCTCCTCCTTGGGCTCGATGTCAGCAGATGCAGTTTCCTTGGTGATCTTCTTGCTACGAGTAGCACGCTTGGTGGGCTCCTCGGGTTCAACGTCGTCAGAGGCAGTTTCATTGGTGACCTTCTTGGCACGAGGAGCACGCTTCTTGGTCTCGGTGGGCTCATCCTTAGGCTCAATGTCATTGGAGGCAGTTTCATCTTTTGTAACCTTCTTGGCACGAGGACCACGCTTCTTAGACACGGTGGGCTCCTCCTTGGGCTCAATGTCAGCAGAGGCAGTTTCATCTTTGGTAACCTTCTTGGCACGAGGACCACGCTTCTTGGTCTCGGTGGGCTCCTCCTTAGGCTCAATGTCAGCAGAGGCAATTTCATTGGTGACCTTCTTGGCACGAGGACCACGCTTCTTGGCCCCGGTGGGCTCAGTGGGGTCGGTGGTCATCTCAGTGTCAGCATCGGCACCCTCGTCCTCAGAAACCTTCTTTGGGGGACGGCCACGGCCACGCTTCTTGGTCTCAACCTTGACATCAGCCTCCGCAGCAGCAACTTGGTCCTCATCAGTCTTCTTTCCACCGCGGCCACGCTTCTTGGCCTCCTTGGGCTCAGTGTCAACGATAGCGGCCTCGGCAATGGCATCGTCCTGATCATCAGTAGCCTGCTTGGTACGAGTTTGCTTCTTCTTGGCGGGCTCCTCGTCCGCATTCTCGGAATCAGTCAAGCCATGCTTCTGGGCAGCAGAGGACAGCTCAGCTTCCTCGGACTGGGAGTGATATTAGTATCTCATATGGCATGGATACAAAATAGAATCCACGAACCTCATCGGCCTTGACCTTGGTCTTGCGGCTCTTGGGACGCATGCCAACATGTCCAGGACGGTTGAATTCAATTTCCTAGGAAGTATTAGTTGATCTGCAGACTGAACCCCCATTTCGAAAGGAAATGATCCAAGTGTGCAGATCGAGGAGGGTGAACTTACGCCATTCCATTCCTCATCTTCGACGTGACCCAGTTCGATGGCCTTGCGAACCTTCTCCTGGAGTTCATCGGTGAGCTCATTAAAGCCATCAAGGCGAGAGAAATCAAGCTCCCCAGAGTCCGTAGTGAGTTCCTTCGCAACGTTCACGATTTGCTTGGGGGTAAAGCAGCCCCTAAAGCAGGTCAGTACTTGATATCATTTGCTCAGACATAGAAGCCATAGATAATATTAAGACCACCATGTGTCTTAACAAGGCTGAACTCACCAGTGGCGCCAGTACCAGGCCTGAAAGGTAGCAGTATCCACCCATGTGCCAACACGGAATTCACCCTTGGCGATCTTGGTCCTCTCTTCGAAGCACTCGGAGTTCTTGCAGCCAGCACGGCCATGAGCGGCAATCTCTAATCATGAAGTTAGCTTTGATGTCATGAAAGCTGTTGTGGCTCCTTGGTTTTAGGGGAAGTGGGTATTTTTGTCGGAAATGCCGGAATACAAAAATGAGGTGTCCATGAATTAGGGCATGGCGTCACATTCAGTCGTGTAACCAGGACTCACAGTTGGCGCAATGGAGATAGATCCATTGACCATGCGAACACCAGTAGGAAAGACATAGAAATACGAGACGATGCAACTTACCAAATCGGTATGTCATTTTGACTGATCGTAGTCACTATGCAAGTAGGGGAAAAAAAAGGATGTGTAAGAGTGTAAGTGTGAGGTTGATGGATGTGAAGTGAAGTAAGTAGGGTAGTACCAGCTGGGCAGGACACACATATGCGGGTCACTACCTAGTGACTATGTAGTGAACAAAGAGAACAAAGGGAACAAAGGGAACATGAACAAAGAAAATAACCCCGTTTTCACAGACTGACCACAGTCCGAAAATAGACAAGCTCAAAAACTGAAGTTATTGTAAGCACTAAATCAATAGGATCATTTAAAGCGGACTGCTGTAAGAAAGTCTTATTAGGTGGTCACTTGACCTTTAACCGGGTATTGGCTTATGCTCTCTTTCATTGTTCTCAGTGAAAAGTGAGATATGAGGATTCCCATTTGAGGGAAAGAACAATAATGCGGAACAGAGAACCAAGAACAAAGAAATGATCCCTTTGTCCCCGCCCCTTTTGAACATGCATTTTCTAGCCAATCAGAAGTCTTCTCGGCATATAATTGGCTATTATGTTATTTCTTCAATATTCTCTCTTAATCGCTGCATTTTAAGCTATTATTGATTCATTTGATTGGCCTGTGTGCATCGTGTGTACTAGACCTAAAAAAGGTCTGACGTTTTGGCCAATTGTTACTTCCAGGTTTATTTCAAAAGGCGCTCAAAAAATGTGGGAAATATATATACTATCTAGGTAGAGCTTGGGTAGTAGTAAACTTGATTTTATGTTGTTTTTGAGATATTAAATGTTCGTCCTAGTATGTCGACTGTTCATTATTAGGAGGCGACATTGGATTAGGGCATGGTAATACTTCCTATAACCTTGTAGCATTGAAGATATCCGTACCGTCGATATATCCCAATATGTAGCTCAAAACAACCAATAACCATTGCGGGAAAAATTGTAATATTCCAAGGTTGGCAATGAGGAAATCATGACATCTCATAGCATAAGGAAGTTTAATAGCATAAGGATGTGACAAGAAGCGTTCTCCCCCACGGCCTGTGATGCTGATGAGAGTCGATTGAGCTGCCATGATATCTAGATATTTAGGCATCAATTTCATGGGTGTTCCCATTCCATAAGAATGCATCGCATGAGGATCAGTCACAAGGGCCCGATTCAATGTGGGAAAGGCCTATGGATGGGTATTCTAAGCTGGGACGTGTAAAAAATTAGCATTCCACACCTACATAATTCCCGAGATGCCACTTTAGATATCACTAACACAGTATCTGAAAGATATCGGATTATCAGCAACCTGAATAGCATCAAAATAAACATCCCAAGCTAAATAGTATTGGAAGAAAACCTCTCAAAACGGTGATCTGCCATGTGCTTATGCCGCTAACCGAAGGCGGTTAGACTATTTCGACGCTTGAAGGTTGCCAAAGTCTACATCTTGAGCTTGTTACTACCTACTACTCGCTTTTATCGGTGCACTCGAGCAATCCAAACCCCCACAAAACACACAGTGGCTACCCCTTAGTGCCAAAAGGGACACCCCATTCACTACCTCTGCAAAGGAGAAGGCATCAATTCCTCCCACTCGCGCAAGCCCCACCGATTCCACGCGGTCGCATCACCTCTCCTCAACCCCAAACCCACACAATGTCCGAACCAGGCCCAGAATCTGTCCCAACAAGCGCGGATCCACGCAGCAAGCGGCCAACAAAACGGCGCGCCGTGACACCGCATTCCGAGGTCGCCAATGAGATCCAGACACTCTTCAAAGACCCGAGTAAAGACCTGCACCTACCAGATGCCTTGAAGCCTCGCACCGTGGCGTCCCTCTCGGCGCCGCCAGAGATTGTCACCAATGTGCAGGGATCATCGGCCGGTGCCGGCTCCGGCGAATTCCACGTGTACAAGGCTAGTCGGCGGCGAGAGTATGAACGACTGCGAATGATGCAGTCCGAGGTGGATGCCGAGAAAAATAATGAGACTTGGGAGAAAGAGCGCGAGGAGAAGAAGCGCAAGGATGACGAGAAGACGGAGAAGAATCGGCGGAGGAGGGAGAAGAAGAAGAATGCGCGTGGAAAGAAAGGTGGTGATCAGATGGATACTGCTCCTGTGGAGAGCTCGGCTGCCCCGGGCTCAATGGTCACTATGGCAGATCAGGATGGAGGCGATGTGGATGGCCAGGTGACCCAGCAGGAAGTTCCCGGTGTCATTTTCCACGATGAGGACTAGTGGAGGCAGGTTCAAATGCTGGCTATGTACGATACGAAGATACCCATCTGGATTTGGTTTTTTTGAATCTAGGATATTCATACAGAAGGAAGACAGCCATGAGGCAAATCGTGTAACATTATGTACGGACCTCGAGTCCAATCATTTTTCTTTTTCGTCTATCAATCATTCCTCGCCGCCACCGCCGCCGCCGGCGATCTGTTGAGCGGACTTTCCGCTGCAGATGTCGTCGACACGGAGAAGGAGACATGCGGACTAGAGAGAGAGGGACATATGTTAGTGAAATGTAGTACGTATGGGGAAACGTTACGATGCTTACCTCGACTGCAGTCTTGATGCTCTGAAGCTTGACGGCTTCGGGTTCCCAAACACCGTACTCCTTCATATCAACCAAGTTGCCAGACTCGCCGTCCAGACCCCAGGTGTTGTGGCCCTCAACGTGCTTGGCACGGAGACTGGTAAGCACACGGATGGGGCTGGAGCCAGCGTTCTGGGCCAATGTACGGGGAATGACCTCCATAGCGTCGGCAACAGCCTTGTATGGCCACTGCTGGACACCCTCGACGGAGCGGGCAAGCTGGCTGAGCTTCACGGAGACAGCCATCTCAGTAGCACCACCACCGGGGGACAGACGAGGGTGGAAGATAACGTTACGAGCAACGGACATGGCATCCTGCAAGTTGCGCTCAACCTCGTTAAGGATATCCTTGGAGGGGCCACGCAGCAGGATTGTGCAGGCCTTCGGGGACTTGCACTTGCGCATGAATGTGAAGTACTCATCACCAATCTTCTCAATCTCGAACAGTCCGCACCCAGTACCAATATCGGACTCCTGAATGTCATCGACACGGTTGACGATGGTAGCACCGCTTGCACGGGCAATACGGTTGTTATCGGTCTTTCGCACACGGCGGAGGGCTGTGATGTTGGCCTTCACCAGGAAGTGCTGTGCAAGATCTAGTAAAGCTCGGTGGTTAGAACATGTAATCAATCACCCTAATCAGACCGCTTGCTTACCGGAAACACCCTTCTCGGTGATAACAACATCGGGCTTGAAAGCCAGAACGGCCTCGCACATGTGCTTGACCTGCTCCTCCTCAATCTGGAGAATACGGTTCCAGTCATCCTCCTTGGAGATCTCAATGTTGGTTTGAGACTCTCCCTTCTTGTACTCGAGGGGGCAATCCAGGAGAAGAATACGGGGGTTTTCGATTCTGCGACGCATCTTGGGATGCGTGATATCCTTGTTGACCATCACACCGTCAATCACCTCAGAGTCCTCGATTTGACCACCGGGGACCTTCTCAATACGGGCGTAGCGCTTGATGTCGACTTCCTGCTTTCCACTACCGACATCGAAGGAGACGGTTCGCACAGCGCGCAAGGCAAGGCTGCACATGAGCTCTGACCAACGGGACACGAACTTGGTTCCGATGGAGGACTGGATAAGGCTGTACATGGCCTTGTCATCGTGAATGTCGACGGGTGTCGAGACATCCTCCACGATCTGAAGGGCATCGGCGAGGGCACGCTTGAAAGCCTGGATAATGACGACGGGGTGGATGTTGCGTTCGAGCTGGGGGATGGCCTGGGCGAGCATTTCACCGGCTATAGAATATCAGCATTTACGCTCCAATCTTCCGAGATAAATCTTATCATACCGAGGATGATGACTGTTGTGGTACCATCTCCGACCTCCTCGTCCTGGGTACGGCTGAGCTCGATCATGCTCTTGGCCGCGGGGTGCGACACTTCGATCTCTCGCAGGATAGCGTGGCCATCGTTGGTCAAAACAATACCACCCATAGGGTCAAGCAGCATCTTCAACATCGCCTTGGGTCCGAGACATGACCGAATGATATCCGCAACACTGGTGTTTATTGAATTAGCATCGAGCAGGAGAGAACAGCGGAGGATCGAGGGATAATGTACGTCTTCGCCGCGGTAATGTTAGACATCTGTGCTTTCCGGCCAACCTGGCGCTCACCGGAATTGGTGTCTGGATGATTTGTTAGCACTTAAAGGGGATCAACTCGATGGGGGGTAACCTACTCATCACCACCACCGGAGCCTGCATATTGGCGGTGTTTTGTTGTAGTTTGAGTGGGAATTAGATATAAAATGGTCTTTATCACTTGTCAATATTAAAAAAATATTGCACGAAGATGACAATCCAAGAGTTCCGACTTCAACGCTGTTCGCCCGCATTCCATCAAATTTCCAGGCGAAGTGGGAGCTCCCTCGGACTAGTCCATATGTGGCTAGCGTGTTACCCTGACAAACCAGGCAAACATCTCCAACTAGTCTACGTCTTAACAACTCTACAAAGTTGTATATTCATCGTGATATGGTTTGTTCCATTCCATGTCTCTATACATATTCAACGGACCCTTGAGAGACGAGTAAATTGCAGAAATTAAACCAGCCTTGGAAAACCACCACCATCTCCGACTTCATAATGCCAAGGGACTTCGTTACCAAGATTGATTGAGAGGCATCGGGTGATGAACTTCGGTAAAGTTCAACATGGTGGATGGATTGGCTCATCTGAGGTGACACAGCCGCACAGGCTTCGGTTCATGGGTCGTTCTTTGCCCGATAATGAAGATTTATCGGCAGATGTAGCTAGGATCTTTTTCATCGGTGTCCTCGGTCCGGTGTTTGTTACCCTTGGGTTTCAATTTTGTGCGTCTTGTTTTCTCATGACCAGATGAAATGCTTTGCTTTTCAGGTGTTTTCTGCATTTTTGTCCTCATCGACTGTAGGTTTGTGCGCTTCTTCCTTCCATGGCTCGGTGTAACTGCCTTGTGTTTTCTCTTTCGTCGGGGAACCTTTGGAGAGGTCTCTGAATGTATCCCATGGCGGTTTCTCACGAATGAGATTGCTGGCAACAGTTTCCGAGGGCTTTTCTTTTGGGAAACCATCGGAGTTGGACTTCGTTGGACCGAGATCTGCTTGGTTGGCCGTGGGAAATTCCTCTTATGATTGGTACTTGGGACTTCCAACTCTTCAAAAGAAACTGAATCTTCGGCACAAGTGTTGAAGCTAGGAGGAACGGGAATATTCCCAAGTTCCCAAGCCAAGCTTGTCTGCTCAGGTGGTGTCGATGGCCCTGTAGCGATGGCCTGTTCCATGATTCTGGCTCTTGCTGGATTTGCAGTGACATCGAGGCGAGATGAGAATATACATATGTATCAAAGATCGTAGAGATGGCGGATAGATGTGAGCTTGATGGAAAGAGCTATTGGAAGGCAATGTAAAAGACAGGAAGAAGAATCTTAATCAAGATATATGGATGGATATAAAAGTAAGAATTTAGGACATAAATATAGTGTATGAACAATTTCGCTATATATTACGATCGGTCATAAGGTCAAGGCTTGGTGAAAGTACAGTGAAAGTGTGTATATATTTTGAAGAATTGATCTTCTAATCATTGGGTATTCTCTGGCTTTTTCTCAAGTCGAATATCCTATATGGAGACTACAATCGCCTCCAGATCGCCATATAAAAGGATAGCTTGCTCTCTATGTCTTGCCTTTGCTTTGCCGCAGAGCAAGGTGTCAAAATTGCAACTTGGGCGATCCTTTTCCGTTTAGAATAGCCGAGAAGAATGGTTGCAAGTCCACTATGATCATGTCAGGGGCTCTCCTGCGAAATTCACGACACACTCAAGGAAGGAATGTTCATTGACAACGAAAATCATATAGGAACCTGGATAAACCTGGTGGTAGAGCGGGATACCCAACACCAGGGGCAAAGTTATTAGGGTATTATATGCGGCACCAAACGAGAATAGAAATGGTGATCATCCAAACCTATATGAACGATAAATACAGGATCACTTCGCTGTTGTGTAAACATTGAACGACAATGAATCAATCACACAGAAAGGAGCGGGGACAAGCACGGGCTAATGTACAAGAAGTGGAGTTTTGTTCAAAACTCTCGGCTCTCCCCAATATCACACACATCAAAAACACCATTCTCAGCGAGATCATGTTTTTTCAACGCCTCCTTGAGCTTCTTGGGAGGCTCAAGCACATCCTCCTCAGTAAGTACCCAAGTGCCCCAGTGCATGCCCAATGCCTTTTTGCATTTAGTATCTTTAAAAATGCGAACGGCATCATGGGGGTCAGAATGTGCTGGACTGAAAATATGACGAGGAGCGTATGCTCCAATGGGGATCAAGCCGAGATCAAAAGGTCCCCGGAACTCACCTACCTGCTCGAAGGCGGGACATATGGGGAAATTGTACTTGGGGTCCCAATCATCCTCCCCTTCTGGCAGTTCATCGACTGCCCTGTAGCCAGAATCACTATGTTGGAGGTCAGCAAAGCATGGTTCTGATAGTGTGGATGGGTTGGGGGAGATTATCATACCCAGCAAAATACACCTTGCTACCACCAGACTCAATGGCCCAGGAAGCCCACAGTGTCTTGTATTTGTCGAAAGGAGTGCGGGCAGTAACATGCTGACAAGGCAGGCAACTGATGCGCGCCTTGATCTCTGCTGCGGCGGAAGCTTCGCCTACTGGTTCAACCTGGGCTTGCTTTCCCTCCTTGGGTGACATCGCAATATCACGCTCATCCCACCAATCCATCTCGGTTACATTTTTGATGCCCGAGCTGTGGAACCAGGACTTGTTGCCTAGTGGGGCGAAGAAGTGGCAATTGGGGTGCCTTTTCGCGATCTCCGAGACAGTTGGGTAGGACAGATGGTCGTAGTGATTGTGGGAGATGACCACCGCGTCGATGACAGGGATATCCTTGATCTGACATGCAGGCTCAGTATAGCGCTTGGGACCTAGGGAGTATGGTCCACAGCATGGTCCGCAACGTGCTTCGAACACTGGGTCAAACAGTACTCGGAGGCCACTTGGGAACTCTACATAATAGCATGCATGTCCAAGCCAAGTTGTGCGCAGCTTTGGGGTATCGCGGCTGGGAAGAAATTCGGGTTTGCGAACGGTGACTGTTGGCGGGGTGGTATCGGGATTGTTCGCTTTGCCGTTCAATCGACGAAGGCTGCAGTTGCGCGCGTTAGATACTGGTTTCCTTCGATGGCCGATAATTACCTACATCATCATTTGCATGATATCTTTCGAATCCATGTCGCGAAAAGATCTACGAGACGGCGCTGCTGGTTAGTCTATGCGACGAACGATCAAGAACCCGGAAAGTCACAGAGCCTCACTTACTCCCACGGGTTTCTGAATCCACTCTTTGCATGATGACTTTTCTTCAAAACATCTTCTGGGCTAGGTCTAGCCGGGGATTTGGCCACAGTCAGCGCATATAGCACTTCAGTAGTGGGTGCGGCGCTCATGTTGCGGATTGCTGGATGAATAACGCGTTGGTACTGTGTCCGCCGAGTAAGCGGGGGTCGTGAAAGAAGCCGCATGGGAGGCCAAGGCTTTATAAAGAACACAGCCTCCTCGTTCGGGCGAAAAACACGAAGGCGCTTTGGGTAGAAGAATGCGAGATGCAGAAAGTTATTTTAATTCCGATATCTCCGACATGGGGGCCATGGCCTACCCATGTGAACATCGGGGCCATCGGGGCCACCGGAGTGTAAAGTTATACATCTGTCCCTATATTGAATACTTGAAGATCAGTGATAATTGTACATTCCAACCTTCGAAGGTTGTAGCTCTCCTGGATGTCTCTCCTCGTTGATTCCCCCATGGATTACCCGGTGACATGACCGTGGGTACCTCAAATTCTCGGCCCGTCGTAACTCCGATATCTGCGCTTATCGATCTTCTCGACATTCGCGATCTTCACAACGCTGTTGATTTGGTATGGAGCCAAATGCGGTCCCTAGTGCTGCGCCGTCTGCGGGCGACCTGATTCTACAGCAGAGAACACAGGCCCTACAGTCGGCGCAAAAAGGCGACGGAAGTCTCTTCTCGCAGCTCACCAGTAATCCCTTGTTCACAGCGGTATGAGACCTGCCAGTGTTTCGATCCCAAACCAAGTGCTAATATTGTTTTCTTACTAGGGATTCGGCCTTGCAGGTCTTGGAGCCGGATTGACCCTAGCACAGAAAGGCGTTCGACATGGCGCTGCTCTTCTTCGCCGGCGGATGCTGGTGGACGTCGAGATCAGCATCAAAGATGATTCCTATCCGTGGTTCCTACACTGGATGACTCTTTACCAACAATCACAACTCAATGCAGGCAAAGCTGCGGCGAACAGCTCTACCTACATGGACCGATTCCTCCAAAAGATCACACCCGGCATGCGCCACCTCTCCATCCAAACGCAGAAGGTCGAACATTCGAACGGAGCAATTCACACACACTTTTCGCTGATTCCGGGGCCTGGAAAACACGTTCTCCGATACAAGAATGCGTTTGTCTTTGTCAATCGTATGCGCGAGTCGAAGTCCCGCGATATTCAGACCGGAAAGCCATGGGAGACCATCACTCTCACCACCCTCTACTCTCAACGCCATATATTCGAGGACCTCTTCACCGAAGCTCATGCGTACGCCGCAAAGGGCCACGAAGGCAAGACAACAATCTATAACAGCTGGGGCACCGAGTGGAAACCATTTGGAAATCCGCGCCGGAAGCGTCCATTGGAGTCGGTCGTTCTCCACGAGGGAGTCAAGGAACGGGTTGTGGCAGATGTGGAAGACTTCATTTCAAGCTCATCGTGGTATCATGACCGTGGAATTCCATACCGACGAGGATATCTCTTATACGGTCCTCCGGGTACCGGCAAGAGTTCTTTTATCCAGGCACTAGCGGGCGAGTTGGATTACGACATTGCCATTCTGAATCTGAGTGAGCGTGGCTTGACCGATGACCGGTTAAATCATTTGCTTACAATTGTTCCCAACCGAACGCTGGTTCTGTTGGAAGATGTGGATGCCGCATTCTCGAACCGACGCGAACAAAGTGACGCAGATGGCTATCGTGGGGCTAATGTGACTTTCTCGGGACTGCTCAATGCACTTGATGGAGTTGCTAGTGCAGAGGAGCGTATCATCTTCCTTACTACCAACCACGTTGAACGACTCGATGAGGCGCTGGTCCGTCCTGGGCGAGTGGATATGACTGTCCGCTTGGGCGAAGTCACTCGTTACCAGGTCGGATGTTTATGGGATCGATTCTATGAAGATATCGATACCGACGGGGTTTATCGCAAACTTTTCTTGGATCGGCTTCAAGAGCTTGGCTTGATTGAAGATGAATCGGGCAACAAGGCTGATCGGTCTATGAACACCAGCGCAGCTGCTCTCCAAGGGTTATTCTTGTATAACAAGGGTAACATGGACGGTGCGATTTCCATGGCAGAGGGTCTGACCTACAGTGTGCACACTGAGGCCTTGGGTCAAGACCAGGGGAAGAACGAGTAATTGTACACTATCATGTAAATAAGATCATTAAAATATATAGACATTCATATGTATGGATTGACTGCACAAGCTATACTTATCCAAGATAGGGAAATAAGCTTATCCCGAAACCGGGATCACCGAGGGTAAATTTCGGGGATTTACACAGATCCACCTTGAAAGGATTGTTTCTCTCACCGATGACTGACTAAATATATCAAAAGTATTTTAATTATTTAAATATTTAACTCTCTTAAATCCATTATTGCCCCTCACTTCCCCTCTATCCATCCCCGCATACACATTCATTATGGTTTACACAATCGTCGTTCGTATGTGATACCCCTGCCGTTGCTACTAGGATTTCCCACGCTAACAATAGTATTTTGTAGACCTCCGCGCCAAGCCGGACGAAGAGTCCATCTCCAAGCTCAAGGCCAAGCTCGTTGAAGCCTCCAATGTCTACTCGAACGACAAGGAAACCCTTTCTTGGTTCGTGATGCAGTCCGTTTTCGACAAGCAGGACTTCACCATCGTGGAGCGTTACGTCCAGGAATCCTCCCAGGAATACCACCTCAACAACCCTTACTGGAAGACTTTCGACCCTTACGTGATTCCTTTGTTGGAGAAGGATATGGATATGCACCGCTTGGAGGAGTTGGAGGGCTCTACCATGTAAATTGCCCCAGTTGTACAAGAAATAGAGACGACTTTACAATAGCATTGCATATATTATTCCACACTATTAGCATTCATTTTAAGATCAATCTGATGCAAACGTTGAAAATCCCTCAAAGGCTTTTTCGTGGAGTTGGGTGGCGAAACGGATACGGCATTTAATGCTGTACGGTACGATATAGCGACCTGGGTTAAGCGCTTCTAAAGAGTTTAATATATTATGCCAGCCATTAAATTATGTCATTTCCTTTCTCTTCATTCATCTATTTGAGAATATCCGGAGCCGACAGACCAAATATGCACATACTAGAGTCAATCAGGTCAACAGGGTTAAACCAACTTACTCCCCGACTTCTTCACTACAAAAATAACCAGCCAATATAATCTCCGAATCACGATAAATATAGATTCCCATGGTCCTACCACCAATCACCAGGCTTCATTGAAGCGCCGCTACTGCAGATGGACGTGCTCATCCCAGGATGGGGGCCAATCACACCCCTAATCGGTTAAGCGCCCACCGTATAAGCAGGGTTGTCACTGTCACACATCTCGACAAACCCTGTACTCTGCTTGGTCTGTCGGGCTTATGCGCATATTCGGTGAGAATGGGGTATATCTCAGTCGAAAGCCCCTGCTTTCGCGCTCTGTCTTTGTTTATAGCATACTTCATTTGTGAAAATGAGTGACAAGATGAATCAATTTCAGTTATTTCCACCTCCATCGCCCGAGGTAAAGAGGTCTAACAATCCATTTCGCAAAGCCGGGAAAAAGCCAGTAGCCACATCTGAGCCGGCCTCTTCAATCCCTCTTGAGGAAATCAAAGACCCTGGCAAGACTGAATCCTTGCTGCTTCAGATTATCGAAGACACCCAGGGTATTCCACCTCCACCACCTGGGGATGCTTCAAGATCCAAGTCCCCACCGGCTGTGGCTGGCGCATCCCATGACACAAGATCTCCTCAGTCCATGCACAGTCAGAATCGTCAAGCCAAGAGAGTGAACCACCAGGCCTTGCCTTCACATGCTAGTCAAAGCAGCAGCAGTAGCAGTCATCACACTACGGCATCAACGGTCTCCCCGCAGTCATCGCAATCATCTGCTGCTTCGGTCCCGATGAGATCGATGTTCCCTCAATTCGATCCAAAACTACCTTTCAATCAGCAGGTATATCCCGCACAACTTCCAGATGCCCCACGGCCCGTCAAGTCTTCTCGGAAACCTCCAAAGCTTACGCTATCAACAAATACCGAGATTGACCATGTTCTCGGACCAAAGACTGTGCCTGCCAGTGTCCTCAACTTCCCGACTGGGGCTTTGGAGTCCGAGGAGGTCGCATACTCATCCATGGAGGAGCTGAAGATGCTATGGGAAACTGCCAACGGCCAGAGACCACGGGATCTTGTTGGGACATTGAATCTACGCATGACAAAGTAAGATTCTACACCCTCTAAATATGTATGCTATGTAATACTAACATCTCACAGAACGGGACCAGCTACATTCACTCTCGGAAACTCCCAGAACCCGTTCTACACCCTACAAACATATTCAACAAACGAACTCGCGCTAAGCAGGTGCGATCCCTCCAGACCAAACCATGACGTCCCAATCATGATGATGAGCCTCGAAGACCGCATACGCCGCGAGCATCCGAACGATGGCCTCGTCACCCTACTCTTCTCCCGACTAGCAGCTATGTTAGCAATAGACCAAGCCGACGAGATAAGCAAGCAACACCACCTAACTCCCACCGAGACTGCAGAAGTAGAAACCGATGCACTCAAACGGGCCGCAGCGCAAGAGTCCTGTCGACTCTCCTGGAACCGCCACCAACGACTATACGAGCTACGGCACCCTTATCTGTCGAAGCACAACCCGCCCGCTCTTGTCGGCACCGCCGGAATCCCGCTATCGCCTGTGCGATCCCAATCTTCAGGAATGGTGCACATCACAGTCTCCGCTCCGTCGAGCGACGCTTCTCCTCGCCAGCCACCAACAATCATTGTAACTGGTCCGGTCTCTTCCACGGCAATGGAAGCCGCCCAGCAAGCTGCTAACCTACGCACGTCCGTACTCCCCGTCACGGACTTTGACGAACCGCTTGCATCCTTGGATTTCGCTACGAAAACATTTTCGATTTCGCCGGCCGCGGTGGTCGCTACGATCCCCTCTCTATATGCTATCGACTCTCTCATCGCTGCAATGCTGGCAGTCGCCGTCTCAGACGAGGCCACCAACCCGATCCTTGCAGACATGGTTCTCGGATCACCGAAGTCGTCTAGACCACCGACTTCCCACAATCCCGGCCCTTACTCAATGCCCGTCTTCCAGGGTAAATTGGTGACGACGGTTGCTGAACGTGAAGATGCAGCAGAGAGCATGAACCTGGCATCGCAGATTAAGTCTGCGCAGAAGAAGTCCAAAGAGGCCTCGGGGAAGAAAAGTGTTTTCAAGTTCTGGAATAGGTCACCCTCCACGAAAGCGCAGGGAAACAGTCAGCGCTCGAAGAAAAATAAAAATCAGGAGATCGTGGTTGAGGAGTTTGATTTGGAGAAGTATGGTCGATATGGAAATAGTTCGTCACGGGAGGGGGAGAAATTGCCTGGAATTACTCGCACTATATTGCGTGTACTGTTCTTTGGCTTGGATTTGATTGTGAAGGGGTTGACACTTGTTGTGAAGATCTTGGCTTGGTTGCTGGTCAATTCCACGCGGTGTGTCACCAGCGAGAAGTTCTGAGCTGGGCTTGAATCTTCTTATTCTCTATGTCTGTTGGTCATTTTTGGATTTTCTTTTTCTCTTGGATGGTTTGGAAGCGATCGGGTTAGGTTTTTGAATTTTTAGTTATACCCAAGTTGATAGTTCTTCGCGGCAATGATGAGTGGTATGAGTTACTTGATTTCCCTTTGATGAGAAGAACCCCAGGTTGGGGAGTGGGATATAAACATTCAGTGGCAACATGACTTTCTACATCCAAACGATACAGGGAATATACGGTAGTCTCTTAGGATGACCAGGCAATGCAGGTTTATACTTATTTTGTGAGTTGCCCAGCCTTTACATAAAGAAACACTTGGTCCGTACAACACAAGATATTATTTGTGAATTACTTTTCGATGACCGCTATCATGTCTTGTAGAGCTTCACTATCCGATTCCATAGCCGCGAAATATGTGCCCTGGTTAGAACCAGATATCATAAAGATGAAACACACGTATATGTTTTATCTGTCAAGCGTTCACGTACATACACCAGTAAGAGAAATGACCTTTTAGTCAACGTATCTCACTTCACCGCTAATATTTATACATTAGTGTCCTCATTAATCTTGGTATCAAAACGTAAAACAATTTCACCCTCCCCGATCGGCCTCTCAAAGCCAGCAAGGAAACTCTCCAGAATCTCATTTGTCATAAAAAAAGCTGAATCGCCATCTTTGACGGCCAACTGATTCCTTGCCCTGACACGCCGCCGCAACTCATCATCATCAACGTCAAGATATGCAAGCACCCATCGCCCTCCAGACTTTTCGATGAGCTGCTTCCATTCATCTCTAGCCTTTTGAAACGCACAGGAGAGATCTAAGATTGCATCCTGAGAGCCCTGTTGAAGCAACTGCGGTAATTCAGTTTGGAGAGCGCTCTGGGCCTCGTCTTGATAGTTGTGGTACATATTCTCTGGGTAATCAACACTATATAACCCGTATTTGGTATATATATAAGAGTCAATTGAGAGCCTTTTGAAAGATGGATGATTGGATAATATCCATTTAGACAGCGATGACTTTCCGGACCCTATTAACAACATTGTTATTAGCTACTTAATTCAACCAAACCTTGCCGCGACAACTTTCCTTTACTTACCAGCCATGCCGCAAGTCATCAATACAACAGGTCGAGGATCACTATCTGATCGGCATAGGAGAGGGCTGAGCGACTCAGGTGTATTGAAGATGGGCGTAGTTCCTGCCATTTCCCCTAAGCTGGAGGAAGGATAAATTCCACTAGCCCTTCCCTAGCTGATGGTACCTCAAATATACAATGAGGTGGTTTAATATGTAGCAAACTCGGGTAGAGGAGGGTTTGTTCATATTCCCTTGCTTGACTCATAGCCTCGTGGATATGACTCATGCCGTCATCCTCCCGAGGCTATCGCACTCAGACCTACCGTCATAGTACATACATAGGGGTGGCCTCATAGCACAATATCCCACACAATGTCCATCTATATACACACGAAATCGCGTTCGATATCGTTCTTAACTGATTCGTAGCATCTTCAGCTATACGCCATCGCTAACCGATACAGGGATGTCCCCTCGACGTGGGATGGTACACACCAGCCATATATGCTCACAAATATAGCGGCCCATCATTCAAGCCCTGATATAGAAATCATCTAATACACTGCTATTAACCAATATTTTAGTCTATGGAGGGTTCCTTCTCACAAAGCAGTTTTCAGCACGCTGTATCTTAAAACTTTATGTTATTGATCTTGGGTATTGCCTATAAGAATCTCAGCGTCTTTCACTTGGACGTTGTTCCTTGATGTTGTTCCTTGATGTTGTTGCTACTTGGACGTCTATCACACGGATCATCTACCCCTCGGACGGTTCTCCACCGAGCCTCTTTCACTTAATCATTTGCGTTCTCTTACCTGTTCTCGGTTGAACTGCATTAAATTGGGAGCCTCCGTCTTCGAACTCGCGTGCTCAAGTAGTGCTGTCGTCCTAAAAGCCTTCAGTTCACACTCGCTAACCTAGGTATTTCAGACTTCGAACTCGCTCGCGCGAGGGCCTCAACCGTTGGAAGGTTTCTCTCGCTTTAACCTTTCATCTTTCATCAGCATGCTGCCCTCAAACCCGTCTAGTAGACGGATTGCCTACAATGCCTTCCCACCGGTGACACCAGGAGAGCAGACATCCCCCGTTTGGGAGCTAGGAAATGTTCCTATTGCCCGCGGTTTCTACAAATCTGATCAGGATGACGAGCTCTCTGGCGGAGTCTTGCCTCACATACAACTCACATCCTCTGGTTTCAATACCTCCAATCTTGGGACCTCATCTCCATCAACAGCTGCTCAATTGCGTCCACGCCTCAATTTCTCATCACTGAAAAGACCCCCCGAACTCCTGCCGGCCTTCCCATCGAAGCGACAACGTTTGCAAAGTCAGTTGGCTGTTTCATCGGCTTTGAATGCTACATCAGAGGAGGGGATACCCTGGGATATTTGCGAGCTTATTTGGAATATGGGGACTCCCTTACTAAAATACCATCACCGGAAGATTGAGAATGGTTCATCTGGTTACAGTTGTTTGGCGAAGAAGGCAATTTTCAAGGAACTCGCACATCGAGAGAAGGGCGGAGGTCATTGAGAAAGCAATAGCGGGAGGAGTGGTCAGATCAAATGAACTACAACTACAACTATCACTAGCATATTTTCCGGAAAATATTTAAGTTATACCCGGAATTCTTTGTTTCTTAGCGACGCATTACTTTAGTGGAAGCACGGCCACTACGGCCAAAAAGCGAGTATGCAAATGACTATTCTAGCTATGATGCCCAGCTAGATATCGCGGGAACCTTGTTTCTTCGAATTGTATCCTCCTCGAGTGCTTGTTGATTGCTTAAAGCATGTTTGTTGCATGTTGCATTTCGTACAGATTGAAACACACGTCCGATTCTTCGACTATTTCCGTATTCAACGTGTCCGATGTGTGGGTTCTTTCGATCACATGCGAGTATCACCATAGCCCTAAGTCAATGTCTATTTCGATTTACATGCAGAAAGTTTCCACCCCCCTTCAACCGAACAGTAAATTCCCTTCTTTTAATACAACGAAGATCCATGAAACAGAAAAATGAGGCAATTTCTTGATCCTTCAATCCAACATTCCCCGGAGTATAAAGGACCCAGGGATACGCCAGGAACGCCACAGGGACGTGGCAACTGGCACATTCTTCCATCATTCCAGTACAATAAACAGAGGATTAAACGTACATGATTCTCGCAGGCGTCAGGCCAAAAATGCGATCTGAAGCTTATCTCTTAGGACAAGCACATATCTATATCGGGCACGATCCACCGTCAGGATTCCTGGACGTCATAAACCCCATTAACCCCCCACCATTAAGGGATGAAGGGATGTGATATCAAAGCGAATGTTTACTGTGAAAATATCTGACAGGAGGATCTAATTGTACATAAAGGACCGAATATCTCTCGACCGGGGCAGTGCTCTCTCCATAGTTTCGTTCTATTATATACTAGACTTCCTTTCTAGTGTCGCACCTTCCCAATTTCAACCCTTCTTCTCCAAGAACCTTACATACAATATCCAAGATGCGTTACTTCATCACCGCCTCAGTCCTCGTCGCCGGCGCTCTAGCCCAATCAACCGACGACTACCTCAAATGCGCCGTAAGAACCCTGACCAAACAAACCAAATAAACAAACTAACAACCCCCCAGAGTGCCGCCCTCGGCACCATCGACCCATCAACCTTCACCACCTGCACAGACAAAACCTCCCAAGAATGCTTCTGCGCCAACAAATCCGCCCTCGAAACCCTAACAACCTCAACCGTCCCCGCCTGCGCAGGTCTCGACCTAAGCACCATCTCGTCAACCCTCTGCCCCAGCGATCGCGAAGCCGCACCCGCCCGCCACGCAAGCAAGCCCATGGTGCTGGCCGATAAGCGCGCCTATGCACCAGAACCCGCTCCGCGCGTTGTCTACGTGACCAAGACTGACTGCAGCTGCAAGAGCACGCCTGTCGCCGAGAAGATACAGCACGTCTCGCAGATTCCAGTCGATGTGCCGGCGTCCAGCAGTTTGGCTTCTGTTGCCGCTGCTTCGTCGACACCGGCTGATCGGGAGCATGGATTGATGGGTGGTGCGGCTTCGTCGTCTGTGGTGTTTGGGCCGCAGGCTTCTGGGGCGACGCCCTCGGCTCGGCCTTCTGGTGTTGATCCTACTCGGTTCTCGCCTTTCCAGGGGGCGGCGGCTGCGGGGGCTTCTGTGAATGGGCGTGTTGCAGTGCTTGGGGTTGCGGCGGTTATGGCTGTTATGGTTGCTTTGTGAGTTCATTAAAGGGGGGAAATGTGTTCGAAGGATTGATTGGGAGGGTGATTCTTGTTTTACTTTGGCTTTGGGTTTAGTGTTTTATATTGAATTCCTTTTTCTGTTCGGAGATTGATATTTCAGATAGTTTTGAACTTGAGTGATAATGATACATGAAACATTTCTGGCAACGCTATTGATCGTGAAATATCTGCAATTACTAATTAACGTGCACCAATTTGTGCTGAACATTCATAAACATGGCGAAAAAAAAAGAGAATATAGGTTCCGCCTATGGACAAAGCGATTGAACCCTTGTAGTCGAACTTCAAGACCCTTGTCTTGCGACTCGCTCTGGGGAGAACCTCAAGCGTGGACTGCCTGCTGAACCTTAGGGTAAAGCTGCACCAGCTTGTAGTAGATATCCGGGTGGTCATTGATCATGACCTGAGGATCCCAAGCCATAGCGACGAAGATAGTCTCAACACCACTACCAATGGGAGTCATGAAGACCTGGCAGACCTGCAGACCAATCAAGAAAGCGAAAGCCATGATGACGGCGGTGAAGTTACCATCCCTGTTGTAGGCGGGGTTGGTGAACTGCAGATAGAGATAGGCCAACAGCGCACAGACATAGGCGACAAAAGTCGAACCCATAGTCAAAACCGGACCCATGAGACAGTCTTGCACGAGAGCATCAATTCCTCGGTCGCGCATCATTTTCCAGGTATCCTTGGCAGCAGGGATATAAGCCTTTCCGTACAAGGCGATGTGACAGAAGGCGTAGCGGTTGAAAAGAGTAACGAGCCAGTCGAGCAGCGAGATGAAACATCCCAACACCCAAATGGCAATACTGCCAATCAAGTTACCCTGGCCAGCCTCGTGTCGCTGTGCGATCGAGCACGCCTGACGCAACATGTTGATGATCGCGATAATCAGACTACCGAAACTGATGCTGCCAAAGGAGTATGTGGTTGCGCGACGGAAGGCACCTCGGGTGGAGCCCTTGGGCATGCCGCCGGCGGACTTGCTGAAGAAATACCACGAACCGTAGACACCCGCGACGGTGGTGTGCACTGTGTTCTTGATCCACTCACTGACCCAGTACATAGCGAAGGTGGCGTAGACGACAAGACCGATGACCTTTGCTCTGCTGCAGCCACCATTCGCGCAGGATGGGTTGGTACCAGTGGAATCGGGCTCGTAGGCGACGTAGATCGAGACCATAGTGACGGAGAACCAGGCGGCGAAAGCGACTGTGACGATTCCACCTATCGCGCTGACTAGGAAGATGTGTCCGTAGCCGCGGGCTACATCCATGGCAGTCTGCAGCATGAAGGCAGTGAATGGGATACGCGGGATCCAACTGATGAAACAGACGATCGCGAAGACGCCGAAGAGGAGGAACACGATTCCACCTCCATATTGCTTGCGCGCGATGTAGTAGATTCCGGTTGCGAGGGCGAAAACGATGTTGAGAATACCGGTCGCCCAGATGAAGGTCTTGGTGAAGTGTCTTGCGCCCATGAAATAAAGGAAAGATAAAACTAGGGCAACGACGAGGACAAAGACAAATAGGACGAGGGTGTTGGTGTCCAGCGAGAAATCATTGGCCGAGTCGTAGATTCCTCCTCCATTGAAGCCTTTGTTGGTGGCATACTTGTGGATGGTAAGTCCAGACACGGCGGCATACCCGAGGAAAACAGCAATCAACTGTGTAACAAGTCAGTTTTGAAGGAGGTGCTCGGTGTGACAACGGCCAAACTCACCAAGAGACCTGCCCATAGATCATTCCACTTGGGCTTCTCGATCTTAAACGCCTGGTCAAAGTTGTATCCTGAGTCTGGGACGTCTTGGTGGTACTGCGGCGGTGGTTTGGCCTCAACTGGGGGTTGATAGGTTGGCTGCTGGTAATTCGGCTGCTGATAATTCGGCTGCGGGTATGGTGCAGGGGGATTATTTGGCTGTTGATAATTCCCATGTTGCTGGTCATAACCGTAGTTTGGCTGAGGAGGTTGGCCCTGAGGCACCTCGTTATAATAGCTAGAAGCTTGCCCACTCATATTTGCGGGTGAAGCTCAGGGAAGGGGAAAGAGCCGAAAGAAGAAAAGAAAAAGAAAAAAAGAAAGGGGAAGCAAGGACACCGGATTTGACACTGGTGACGACACGAACCAAACAGCCGAGCGGAAATCTCGATCAATGAACCTAAAGATCAACCAGCCCTAGAGATCGCCGATCCAAGACGCTAAAGAATTCACTAAAAACACTAGTCAAATTCAAAAAATTCAGCTTGTGATTTTTATTTGACACAACCTGAGCACGTTTTGGAACTATTCTAATCCTATTGGAGTCAAAAAATCTGAGCTCTTCTTTAGTATATGATTTGACGAAGTTTTGATTTCATTCAACATCAGAGAAAAGGTATCCATGGATTAACAAAAATCCAAAAAAATGTAACTTGGACCCGCCCGAGGAATTGGACCCTCGGAAATTAGAGAGCGGGGGGGGGGGGGGGGGGGGACTCGGAACTTCTCCATAACATCTCAGGGCCCATCATCTTCAAGAATTAACTACCATATTTTATCAACTACAACTACAACCTCCCATTTACACTCTAAATATACCACTCTTTGTTATTTAAAATATTTAAAATTCTTCTACAACCCTGTCAACTCTCAAACATCAAACATTGAAGTTATATTTAGTCCTCCGCCTTTGAAAGAGACCATTCCCACTAAATCAACAACTTCTCCATCAGGAAACAATGCATGAAATATTCAGCATGATAGGGTTTCAGAATTCGCACCACATAGTCCGTCCAATCACTCTGCCAGCCCCAAATGAGTAGAGCCTTTGCAAATTCCCAATATTCAGGATACCACCCACTAAGCTCCCAGTCGATGATAGCCACCACATTACCATCTCGAACCATAATATTTTGAGGCCGGAGATCACCATGCGTGAAGAGGATACTGTGGGATCCAGGAAGCATTCCATTGAGAAAACTTCCAATATGGCGTTTTGGCGCGCTTTTTTGATAGGTATCCAGAATTGCCTCATTGAAATCGCCCTCGGAGTTAAATGGGCCTTCCAAAGAAAGGTGTCAGTTGAACTAATCCGGTCTAGGTATACATAAATAACATACCTTTATTAAGAGAGGTCGATAGGCAGTGATCAGCAACAGGTCCATGGTCAAGAGAGCCAATGTAACCGTCACTAGCTAAATCACGCATCTCTTGGATATACCCCGTAAGCTGTGTTGAGATACGGGTTTTAGTAGCGACATCGTAAGTGTCCCACGCCGTGTGGAGTGTGTTGCCATCAATAAAACTCATAAATATGTAGGTATCGTAAAGACCTCCATAGTCATCGGGATCACGATTAATAGGGCCGTTTGTATAACAAGCGAAGACTTTAGGCACGGGGATCTCTGTATTTTGACCAATATAGATCATATTTTTGGCCTCGAGAAAGTTGACCTGAGCACCGATCTTGACGACTACTTCAGGTGAAAGTTTGACAATAGTGACACCATGGCAGAAGATCAAGTTGCTCTTATCTCGACACAACTCATCGACGGTTTCGGGAGGTGTCAAGGAAAATCCGGGTGCCAAGTAGTGCACGTTCAACCGAGGCTTGGGGTTTAGAGATTGAGGAGTAGTTGACATGGTGGAGGCAGTACTGTGGGTTCACTATACTCCGTAACTATAGTGAATAATACAAGGGAGAAACACAGGGAATTTGCGACCGTAAAACCCAAAAAACCTTAGAAGGAATACAAAGGGCTCGAGCGACAAATCATAGTTTGCCGAGCTTTTGCCGTGTCCGATTATTACAGCCCTATAGGGAAATGGCCAAAACTGCCCAGGTGGATAGCTTGAAATTTGAGCTTGAAATTTGAGAATGCCAAGTCGGTTGCCTGCTTGGCACAGAACTTGGATGTATTTGTGGTTTATATGTACAGATAGATGCAAACAAAATAAATGCTTTAAATGCTCGATTCCCCCCTTTCGCCTTTCGCCTTTCGAAGCCAGGACGCCTATAATGCTGGCAAAGAGCTGCCCTCGCTAAATCCCGCTTCACAAATATGATTACAGACATGGACGCCAGGGTGATCATTCGCTTATCGAAATGCATGTTGTTTCAAGTGACGCCAGGAACCCACAACCCGGTGCTCGATGCCCGGAATCGGTGTGCGGCTTCGGCCAGTGAACTCATCCGTCTTAGAATGAAGCTGGCCTTTGCCAAAGGCTACTGATCGTCGCAATTTCTCTTCGCGGATAGCGGTCCGGCGTTGAGCTCGGAGTTCTTCGATACGACCTTGTCCGACGCGATGCCGACGGACAAAACATTCATCCATCAAGGTGTTGGCGTCCAACAGCTTTTTAGGGATGGTTTGGACGATCTGGAATGCTTCCATGGGGTCTGTTACGCCGAGGATATCCTTTTCGCATGCTTTGAAGATTGCCAAAGACACGCGGAAGAAAGTCTTGGAGCCTTCGTAAAAGAAAACATCCCAAACTCGGAGCGTGGTTTCTAGAGGTAAACTTCCGATGAAAACCGACATGAGCCAGTTGGTCAGGCCCAGGGTTATATCCGGCAGCCGAGAGTTCACTGTTAGGGGAGGCATTTTGCCCCGTCCGGACGGGGTCCCTCCCATGGCAGCGATCTTGGAATATATGCCCGGCATGGAGTCCCTGAGCAAGACCATGAGAATCCAAAGGTCAATGTTGGCACCCTCCAGACTGATCTCATGGGTTCCAGGCAAGTAGTCTGCAGCAATGATATGCAGCATCCAGAATGCTTTTTCCTCGGGGAGGAAAAGAAGGAGCATTCCCGTGATGAAATTCAGAGACTGGGTATATCCGATTTTCGGGTTATGCAGCGCATAAGCATACAGAACTCGACGTAGGGACTGAATCATCTGCGTCTCCGTGGTGACATTAGAATAATTCGGATTACTGCTCCCCGAATCTTGTACCTGCTCGGTGACCTCCGGCTTGAAATGAAGATTGTCGGGGAATGTGCGATGGAGATCACGCTCGATGTGCTCCTTGTCGTCGTTACTTGGTGAGCTCATAGCCTTTCCGACAAGTTCATCGTATTGGCCAAGGTTCCGGTTCAAAAGCTCGTACCCGCCGGCATAATAGAACCAAGCCGCACCTCGGAACTCTGGGGGAATTCCTTTGCGGACAAATCGCTTGACCTTTGAAGACTGCGGCGGGAACTGTGTGGGCTCTGATGTGGGTAGTCCATGTTCCTTGAGCAATTCACACCATTTGGCTCTCCGCTGCGTCACATGGTTGGAGTAGGACCCTTTCCAGGTCTCGTACTCATCCAGGCTTACATATTGGGTAGCTTTGCGAAATCCGTAATCATCCCGAGGGCCGTTTCCAGAGCGGAGTTGCGGCGGCACTAATCCGGGAATAAAAACTTTTTTCGAGGCCTGTCGTTGGTGTACATGATGCACTTCAGGCGTTTCAACTACCGGCGATGGGGAAGGAGTGAGATCGCGCGGAGAGTCTGGCATAACAGGGTCGGAAGGGTCTAGTTCGGGATGTTCTGGCAGTGTAGGTTCCAACGGTGTAAACTCTGGTGGGGATTCTGGGAGTATAGGCGGTATGGGCGTGGGTTCGGAATAAGTCACGTTCGGCAAAAACAATGGATCTGCCCTTGTGTCTTGCGGCATGGTAAATTCTGGCATCGGGGGTATCGGCGGAACGTCGCTCAACGACGGAAATTCTAGTGGGTGTACTTCATCTAGGTGTGAATCGCGTGATGGTGGAGGCGTTACTGATGGAGCTTTACTCCCTGTGTGGGATTTCGGCGAGCCAGGTTCTTCAGTCACGTCGCTGAAGCCATCAAGATACATGGAAATCGCGTCTTCCACACTCATCCCATTGTCCATCCCATAAGGCGCGTCGGGGGTATCGGGTGAAAGGTCGGTGATCGAGCTGCTCTTAGTCAGGACACTGCTACGCTCTGTTCCGCTTGCTTGTTCAATGCTCGAGCGCCAGGTGTCGGACGAATTGACGCTTGGTCGGGAAGGATTTTCGTAGGCGGGCCCGTTTGTTGGGAAGCGTGACAGAGGCACTCCTTGGGGGCTCAAGTCCTGTGGGCGGCGCTCCATAGATTCCTGCGTCCTTGGGCGCCTATTATTCAACCTAGATGTTGACATGGATATCCGGAGCCCCCCTCGCGCAGGCATTGGTTTCCGATGCATTGGCCGTT
Organism: Penicillium sp. BW_162_3FA; assembly: GCA_008931945.1. Taxonomy (NCBI): domain Eukaryota; kingdom Fungi; phylum Ascomycota; class Eurotiomycetes; order Eurotiales; family Aspergillaceae; genus Penicillium; species Penicillium sp. BW_162_3FA. The sequence goes on from MUGJ01000093.1 coordinate 100,434, forward strand.
CGTATTCATCTCGCGGCGCCCAATTCGGGGGATGGGTATGGGTTTCAGGTGGTGTGGCGTATAGTTGAGGGCGACCGGTAGGCCTAGGGGTTTTCCATTCGCCTCTCGTACCCTGCGAGTGACCATGGTGAGGCGGAGTGGGTGGCCAGGGATGTTCATGGGGGTTATGAGGCTGTGGCAGAGGCGAACGTGATCTCTGGCGATGTGCTGAGCGGGGAGAGTGAGGTGAGGACCTCGGACCGGAATTTGCAGTTCGCGCTCGTGGATCGACTAAAGACTCCAATCGTGGTGGGTGAGGAACCCTGCGCCGGCCGGGAAGGTCGAAATCAGCCGAGGGAGGCGGATATCGAGGGTTTACGTTTTCTGTGACCATGGCCACGATGTCGCACCCCGTTCCCGCTGGACATTTGTTATCGCTAACGGAGAGCTATCAATCGATAATCATAGGATCTTCGGGCCGGACAAAGGGAGATTTTCAACAAAGGGGAGTGCCAAATGGTTAGAGAATGAATGAGGAATTTGGTGAAACGAAAGACAAAAGGTGAGAGACCAAAATCGGGGAGACAGCCTGCCAGAGGACTGTGGAAAAAGAAAAGAGAGAAAAGGCGCAGTTGAAACGAAATCAACAAAGTCCTGATCAGGTTTAGTGTCAGGTGACGTAATATAGACAAAGGGGCATGTTTAACTACAAAGTACATAGTATTCACAATATAAAGTAAATTGAGCCGTTGGATATGTAGTTTATACTCTATATCCATTCGATTATTATCTCTAACATATAACATCCGCATTGTTCTGATCTTTGTATAAAAATCGATAGGTCGGAAATTCATGTGTCGATCAGAAACTCTAGACTATTATAGTCTCAGGTTATATATACAACAACATTTTACATATTTTACGCCTTTTAGACCTTTTTCATTCAATTTTATATTTTATATTTCAATGTCAATTATTTTTTATCCTTTTAGCCAAAAGACCAATAAGGGGAAACAATACGTAGGGGAAAAAAAGGCATCTAAAAGGAATATCTGAATGACTACGAACAAAGACTTAGGTAGCCATCAATTCTTCTATTTTACTCCATAACCCCTGAATTCTAGACCAATTGAATATCTCAAATTAATATTTGGCCCTCCCTCTTTTTTTTACAACACCCAATTCATCTACCCATGGCCGTGTGGAATGTACACGGGTGGTTAGCCCGCTCGAACCCTTCCGTCTGCGGATAGCGGATATCAACTGTCAACTATTCCAATTCGATCTCACATTGACGTTTTCGGATCCGTTTCGAGAGTTTATTTCTCTGTCTCCCCGGAATAAGGCATGATTTACCAACAGAATTTATGTATATGTGCCAGGGGAGCTGCAGCTGCTGCATTATACTATTGACCAGTACCACCAGCAATGAACCCGTCTGCTCAATATGACTATTGTCGACCCGGCGACCAAGCAATCTGCATCTTACATCCGTCCCAGTAGCTGGGCAGATGTGAGTATTATTTCCAATCCCCCGCATGCTGTGAAACTGTCGCTTACTAGCGTGGTCGTTTCTATAGGGTCTCCGAGGAATTGCCGCTCTTTTTGTGGTCGCGAGCCACACCTGCCTCTCCTTTGCGACATATCTGATCCCGCCGTCTTTCGCGGAAACGGGAAACTCTATTTTATTTCAGCGACCATTCTTTAGACTGGTCATACAGGGCCAGGCTTGGGTAGCTATCTTCCTGGTGCTACTCGGGTTCGTGAATGCCCTAAAACCACTCCAGCTAGCCCGACGAGGAGCTACCGCCGATGCTCTTGCTTCGCTCTCGACAGGCGCCTTCCGGCGAAAGTGGAGACTTGTCTTCCCCGCTGCCCTGATGACAATTTTAGCCTGGCTTTTATGTCAGTTCGGTGGGTTCCAATTGGGTAGAAGGGTAGATGCATACTGGCTGAGAGCGACAAGTCCCCAACCAAGCTCATCTCTGGGCGCTGCCGTCGTGGATTTGATACGAGAGATAGCGGGAACTTGGATGTACGGAGAAAATGCCTACGACCAACCGCAATGGGCATTACTACCCCTTTTCCGTGGCTCGCTATATGTATTCATGACCCTACTGGCTTTGGTAAATACCACGCCACTTTTCCGCCTCTGTGCGCAAATGGTCCTATACACCTATAGCTGGATAACTCTGGATGGTACGTTTGGTAATATCGCAAAACCAAATACAACGCTGATAATTTATTACAGGTACTGTGGGTACGAATATTTTCGCTGGCATGATACTAGCAGAACTATCGTTCTACAACCTAATGTCGCTGCGGCCACGCCTGATCTTCAAATTCCTACCCTACGGCCTCGTCACCCTAGGCCTCTACATTTGCTCGTACCCCGATCAATACGCCGACCAAACCGAATGGTCTTCGCAGCTTGCATCGCTTGCCGAAAGCATCTTCCCAAAAGATGCCAACGTCAGCCGCTACTACGCCAGCCTTGGGGCGCAGATGATCTGCTTTGGGGTAATGCTTTCACCCTTGATGCGACGGATGCTCTCCCACCCCCTGCTGCTATGGCTGGGGTCAATCAGCTTCCCACTATATCTCGTCCATGGACCGCTAATGCGATCCGTTCTGGTTTATCTTCTGTATCTGCCCATGTCAATTGGCTTTGAGCCGGCTTTAAGAGCAGATGGAACACCTGACCCGGAGTCTTATATTCCAACGCCAGGCCCATTCCGACTTGGGATTATTCTGACTATGTTTTTCGTGTTCTTGCTCTATGTTGTCCAACAGTGGACGAAGCACATAGAACCGAGGATGGGTGCACTTACAGCTGCCCTTGAGAGATTCTCCCGGTCATGGGGTAAGAGTGCGACGTGGACTTCAAAAGAGAAAGATGAGATGCTGCCTATTGCGTCTGTTCGGGAGTTAAATGTATAGGCTATTTATTGCGATCGTTATTGTTTCTTGGTATTTGGGAAGGTGGTGTTTGGACTTAATAGAGCTATGATACTATGAATGAATTAAACTTTCTTCACTATTTCTGCTTTACAAACCAAGAATTAACATACTCGTAGCACTGGGGTCATTTATGTTTAATCCAAAATAAAAAAGATTGTCCAGATTGTCCAGATTGTCCAGATTGTCCAGATTGTCCAGACATTGCAGTCAATTTTCAAGTTATATATCAAAGGTAGCAAAGGAACCGTTCGTATATTTCCATATTGTTACCAATGCAAGTTCAAATAAGCCCCGAAAAAGAACATCGCTTGCAGAATCTTCGGCCTACATGTCTGGAATACAGACTCAGAGTAACTCTTTATCTTTTCAAGGTTTTGGGACAAAAGAGTCAACATCTCTAAAATACCCGATTACAGTATAACCTTTGGGTCAGCACTATCGCACCTTCTAGTGAAAATCGACCAGCAGGAAGAGTTCGTTTCGATGACAGAAGAAATATTGGCTGTGATCAATGGGAGAATTGTACTTTACTGCGTATATCGTTATATGTACAAATATAGAAAAGGCTGGTTGAGCGTGGTGTGTTGATAGCAACAGTTTGGAGGGCCTCGGCAGGGTGGTTGGTCGTAAATGGATGCTGTTCTTACATCCAAGAGCGCAAATTTCTGGCATGTTCGTTGAGGTTGAATCATTGATTACTTCTCTTGCCAAAGTGCATGGGTCGGCGGCATTATGCCTTGGATTACTGGCACTAGGCTGCTCAGCCGTATGGGTTTGGTGAGGAATAAATCCATACCAGACCCAATCGCATCGCGTTGAGTATCGGCTTGCGCAACACCAGTCAAGGCAGCAATCGTGACACGGGATGTGGTTTCCAGTGTTTTTTCAAACTCGCGAATTCGCCTTGTAGATTCTAGGCCGTCCATGATTGGCATGGAAATATCTGTCAAGAGTATTAGATTGTCAAAGCACGGCCGGGTTAATTAATTATTCAAGAACCTACCCATAAAGATCATCCCAATAACAGAGGAATTGGCCTTGAAAGCCTCGAGGGCTTCTTCTCCATTTTGGGCAATGATATAATCACAGTTCAACTTCTTCATGAAAGCAATCAGAAGTCTGAGATTGATATCGTTGTCATCCACAAGAAGGACGGTTGTTGGATGGTTCGATACGGGGTCAGTTTCCTTTTTGATGGGTGTATCGTGACTCGTGGTGGCGACTTCTTCAGATGGAGGAAGAGGGTCAAGAACATCCCCCCGAGCGAGTTTCATCGAATCGAGCGTCTCTATCGATGGGTGGCTGCATGTATCTGTATCTACTACCACTTTGATGGTGGTTTGGTCGCTGACCCCTCCATTTGACGGCAGACTAACAAACGAGTCCATTTTAGGCTCATTGGTGCCGAGATTGACTGGGAAGCCTGCTGAGCCACCCGGTATGTTTTCTTCGCTCTCGAGCAAATCAAACTGTAGTTGCTGACGATTAATACACGTTTCTAATGTTTTTGCCAACTTGCGCGGTCCGCATGGTTGGCTAATGAACTCGAGCACATGTGCATCTCCACGATCTTGAGCCTTGACTGACATCGAGTGCGCGGTCCTCGGGGACGGGCATACTACAATGACAGGGGAAGGGAATCGAGCACCTGGACTGGGCGCAATAGTCCTGAGCTCCTGATTCCCTGTATCCATATATTCGTGAGAGGATATGTATATGTCACAGTGAGCGAATTGTGTTTGTGAAGGCCCAACTAGAAGGACTTCCATGGAGAACCAGTCTTGGCACAGCTTCTGTAACGATTTGTATACAGATGTGTCAAATTCAGAAGTTCCGAGACCTAATATCCCAATCGTCTTCGCGCATGCAAGCTTCTGCGCCGTCGTGATGGGAGAGGGACTATTCAACTTGTCGAGGTTGTCGAGAGCAGACGCATGATTAAGGGCCACGGTTGCCACGACTTCTGTGCCGACATTCTTCTCGGAGTTGACTTGGATATCACCGCCGAGCGATAAGAGTATTCGTCGTGTGATGCTCAACCCAAGGCCATTGCCGGTTGTCATGCTATCTTCTTGTGAGAAAGCAGTAAACAGTCCATTTTTCAGAAAATCCGGGTCAATCCCAGATCCAGTGTCCTTTACAGTCACCGTGATTGCTGAGCTTGTGACCTCGCCATCTTTTCCGAATTTGACCGGAGAGGCCTTCATAGAGATGTAGATATAACCATTTTGGGTGAATTTCAAGGCATTCCCAAAGATATTCGTGAGGATGACATGCCAAGCCCCAGGCTGTGTTGAAAATTTCCAACTGGGGCTGTGGTCAATATCCAAAACCACCTTTACTCCACCCCGTGCATCAGGATGTTTGCTATCCAAGGTAGAAGCGTCAGCGATACCCCGAAGAGGGGACCGTGAACTGCTGAAGAAGGAATAACCAGCGAAGACCGTTTCAACTGCATCTTCTAAGGTAGCATCAAGTTCCACACAAGTGTCGACATCACTTTTTCCAGAATGCGAAGAAAGGCGGGCGGCAGCCACTTTCCGGTCCACAGGAGTTTTATGAATACCGCCAACGGGGTTCTTGGCGACAGAGTTTGGTCGAACATCATTGATACTAGCATGCTCGAGGAGTTGATTGATCGAGCCTAGTAGCGTGTATGCACAAGAAGAAATTGTATGAATGAATCCTCGTTGTAGCGCATCCATAACAGTGTCATTCAGGAGCTCCGCTGTTCCGAAAATTCCATGCAGAGGGGATCGAAGTTCATGACTGAGTCCTGATAACAAGTCTGATTTTGCTCGATCGGCGAAATGAGCGCCAAGTCGGTGCACTTCTGCCATGATACTAGTTCCAAATGTCAAGAGGAATGCTAACTCATCATTCGAAGTGAAGACACGGTGGGGTGTTTTTGTCCACGCCAGAGCCCCCGAGTACCATCTACCCTTGTGTGAATCCCACAAAGGCGAGAAGATGATGCTTCGAGACTCGGGGGCGAGTTGAAGCAAGCTCTGGGCGTCCTGGCGCATAAGCGAACTTCGTGTCCTTTTGTACTTCTTGCCCCCAGGACGTCGCAAAAATCGTTTGATTATGCCATCACTCGTGTCATCAGATGAGATGGTTCCATCTTCACCAAAATTGAAAATCTTCCCTCGAGGATATCGGTGTAATAGACCTCCAAGAAATGACTCTGATAATGCGATTTTGTTATCGTCCATCAACTGATTATTGACGCTAGAGGCATTCGAAGTGGCAAATCCGAGTATTTCGCATGGGTTCAGCGCGGCTTTGCCTGAGCTTGCAGCCTGTTCTGGATCAAAAATCTCTTCGAATGATCGTTGGGGGGAGCCTCGGGACGTGGCCTCATCACCCGAAGAACAGCTTTCAAAACAACTACCCTCCGTGTCAGACTCCGCATTATTCACTAAAGATTCCTGGGAGCCGAAATTGGCGTTGAAAAAGACAACTGCCTCAATTTCGATACTCTCGCGGATGAGATTGGCTGCACGTCCAAATGTTTCATTCACTTTGGCAGTATAATCATCCCTCGGTGATTGCTGCCTTGACTGATCATTCCCAATTGCCATGGTCGCTTGAGATGCTTCTTTGAGTTTCGATAAAGCCTTGGCATCTCTCTTGCTGGTGGTTGAGTTGGAAAGTGACTGGTATTTCTCCCTATTCCCTTGCAGAGCCTTGTTTCTAGGGATATGAAGGTTGTATGGGCGGAAAGGCAGGTGGCTTGGTGTTCCATTCTGAGTCGTCCCTTGAGTCAGGTTCTGTGAAATTTGCTTCTCTTGTTGTTGCCGATTGATATGCCCCTCTGCGTGGTCCATTGCACCAGGTGTGGCTTGAGGAATGTCGGTGTCGGCAACCCATGAGTTGCGCAGGCTACCTTTTCCCTCCACAAAACTTCCAAGGCCAACCATCATGCGCTCACTGCGGAAATGCTGGATTTTGGAGTGACTGGCTCCTAGATAATCCATCACTGTAGCAGCAATATCAACCAGGAACTGAAGTGACCCAACGTCCAGGGGCTCGTGAGGTTGGTCGTCCAAGATCGTATAGGCTCCAATCACCACGCCTTTCGGACTGATGATAGGGCTCGAGGCAAGAAACCGAATGTTTGGGGATGTAGTCACATCAGGATGGTCCTTGAATGCGTTATCTTTGGCAAGGTCGGGTACAACAAATACGTTGTCCCTGGCGTTTGACACATTTGGCGTAGAATTCATAACCGATTTACACAAGCTGCGGCCATATGACATAGTAGAGCTCCCGACCCAAAGCTCATGTTGCGCATCATCATTGCCATCATTCCGTAGACTTAGGGTTCGAGTGGCTTCAGTGAGAACGTGTTGCTCCTTCCGACCGAAGAGCGAGATCAATGAACGTTGCGCATCCAGTCGTAAGGTGCCCAGTTGGGCGAGTGCTGTAAGAATGGGGTCTGCTGAGGATCGAGCGACATGTTCTTTTGATAGTGTAGTAGGCCCGACGTGTTGTAGTGCGTGTGGTTTGCGATGATGCGGCGGTAAATACCTGGGTAAGCAAGGGGCACGGTTAGCCTACGGGGCCTTCGGTCAAGTGTTATGGATCGCAAAGCCGATGGACAAGTACAACGTTGTGTTTACAAACGAAGGTGGTAAATTACTTATAAAATTCTCGCTCTCTGGATGTGCCAAAGTTGAAATGATACTTTTGAGCGTGTTGTGATGTGATTGGACGTGACATTGCGTCGGCAACAGGTCCGAGACCTTCAATTCTAAAGACAAAATATCCGATCCCTCCTTGCAAGAAAGCGGAGGATCATCAAGAAGGTTGCACCCTTCAGACTTCAGGAAAGAAGTAGAATAAGAAAGAAGCTTAGCGGCGCACACAAACGCAAGCTTCCAATCTTCGCAGGTTGACTCCCAAGGTTCAAAGATTAGACTCGGCCTGGGCCAATAGGTTAGATAAGCTGTGACACGGAACGGGAAAGTTTGGCCAAAGCCAGCCAATCAGAGTTCATGAAGCGGTTCAACCCCACTTTATAAATGTGTTGTGATTGGCCAAATCGGGAAAAGAGGCCATGTCCACGGGTGACTACCCAATGTTGAGGTCTACAAGTTAGTATATGAATCATGAAGCAGAATATGATGATATTGTAGTGTAGTGAGCTACAGAGGTAAAATCCAGCACGGAGGTGAGTTTATAATTTAACGATCACGTCGAAATCATTTAAGGATGAGATTTTCTAAAAGCCGGAGCTTCTCAAAATGCTAACCGGATACTTCACCCGTGACACGCCACGTCGGCCTAATAAACTGTTGTAGCAGCACATACTACGATTGGATGCTTCCCCCATATGACTTCGCATTCCAAAGACAGCCAGCCATCTTACGTGCTATTTAAACCAATAGGTGGGTCGAGTTGATATTAATGAAGATTCAGAATATGAGGAAATTGGATGAGACAAGTAATATCGAAGAGATGGTGGGGGAGATGAGAAAGTCTTCTCGTGTCCAACAAGCAAAGGTCGAAGAGCCTAGTTATCTGAGACTGGAATTAAACCCTTAATGTGATGGACATGAGGGATGAGATCAGTTGCTAGTACGGAGGTCTCTTGAAATGATCCCATCTCCCGTTGTTTGCCAGATCCAGAGTATACCCTGCTCTTGCTAGATGGAATGCACAAAGATTCTTCTTCTTCTTACAACTAGTAGCTACAACAAGGTCCATCCCAAATATTTTGGCCCTGACATTTCAACGCTAATAATGATTTAGTTATTTTAAACTGGCGTTTCTCTTCCGCCTCAATTTAATGGCTTTGAATACATAGTTTGATATACTACTACAGAGTAGTACTACCATATCCCAGGGGCTTCGAGGCCGGAGCCTTTTATGGGAGGCGTTATACATTGGCCCCTCTCCCCTAGGCTAACTAGTGGGAGGAGCCCTTGTACCTCTGAGGTAATATTCTTCTTAATATAGAGGGGTATACTCTCAATTTAAACCAATATCTGCTAATAAGGCAATTAATCATTTTCTTTCTCCTGGGATTTGATAGACGTTTTATACCCGGAATATTAAAGATCCATCGAGAGTGGTGTTGGTGAGAAGGCGCCTTATCTTCATGAACAATTGCGTCTAGTTATGCACCACCATTATAAGCTAGTGTTATATTTGAAAAAGCAAATAAAAGTCTGGGCCAAAACCTTTGAGATAGACCTCCGTGCTTGAGTCCGATACAGACCGTGAATAGCTGCTTCGAGCCTTAATGCTCACATAAGATGCATGCAATGTCCACTGCCTGCATATATTGATGACCTATCCCTTTACTGACGTATAGAAATTGATCTCCTAAGCTTGTGGCAGATGGATTGTCCATTGACGTATCACATCCCTCGTCATCTTGCACAATTGAACTATGGAAATTTTGGGCCAATTCATAACTTGGCGGGCGATTTATAGCCCATATTCCAATTTAACATCAATTTGGGAAACTACAGCCCCCCCCTTGTAAGCCGCCAATGGCGGCCATATCAGCGAGCCAGGTGGGCCGAGTATCCTCCGCGGGGTATGCCCATGCATCACCTTGCAGATTATCGTGGTCGCGTAACAGGTTTGCACAACATTACATGATGCCCTGAATCCTCCTGAGATCGTTGAAAGTAACACCACTCCAGGACTCGTGCAACTTTTTCAAATCTTTATAATTCTCGAATACTTTCCTCATGGCCGCTAGTCAACCAAACATCGGCATTCCGCCCGAGCATGAGGCTTCGTTCAAAGCTTTCACTCAATCTGCTCAGGAAAAGGGGTTGTTGGATCGGCCCGAGAGTCTGGAAAGCCGAGATCTGTGCGACGGACTATCAGATCCTCCCACCCTTCTGTACGTTATGTACATGAAATCTAGTTTGTTCCTATTAGTGCTAACCCCACTAGGCGATTTCTAGTCGCCCGTCGATTTGACCCCGATGATGCTCTCAAGCAGTTCCAGGAGGCATGCAAATTCCGTGAAGAGAAGCATATCCTCAGACTTTACGATTTAGTCGACATTGCCGATTTCGAGGAGGCTCGTCGAATTGTGAGTATTGGTTGATGTTGAGAGTATTAATATATGCTGACGTATCCTCCAGTACCCCCATTGGACTGGTCGTAGGGACAAAAACGGGTCACCCATTATCATGCTTGACTTGGATTGTCTTGACAAAGATGCCGTTGCACGCTGGGAAACGACGCGCAAGAGCAGTCGCTGGATATATTCCCAATCTGAAACAGTCGAAACACCAACTCCCGACATGTTGCAACTGGCCTCTGTATACCATGACAGTCTCGTTCGGTTCATCCTTCCGCTTTGCTCGATGATGACAGACAGGCCGAACCCTTCAGTTCCGGTGACCAATTCGATCTATCTTGTGGATGCATCCAATCTGGGCTTAAAGCAAGCATGGGGGTTGAGATTCTTTGCCCAAGAGATCAGTGGGCTTTTGTCGACATGTTACCCAGAGACTATCCAACGTGCCTTTGTAGGTTGCTGATTTATCTGGCTTGATGGCATTGCACCCGTGGACACCCACTAATGATAATCATAACAGGTATGTAATGCGCCCTCGTATTATAGCACAATCTGGAGGTACATCAAGGGCTATATGGACCCTCATACTGCAGAAAAGATCGAGGTGCTCATGAGTCCGGAGGTCCTTCCTACCCTCAGAAAGTATATGGACGATGCCAGCATTCCAATCAAGTTCGGAGGTAAATTTGAATTTACCTCTGGAATGCTGCCCGATCTCGATGATAATATCCAGCAGTTTTTGAACCCAAAGTCATCGAAATCTCTGCCTCCTGGGCCCTTGAAATGGATCCAAGACTCGGATGGGAGACAAACTGCATTGGCTGTTGGCAGCAATGCCGGCTCTGAGAGAAGCGATAAGATCGCAACACTTGATCGAGTGAGAGAATAACTTCAATGCTCACTAGATTGATTGTTTTGGAGACCGATTGTCAAGATATAGAATGCCTCAGGCCCTACATCTGCCACCTGAGGCAGAAAGGTCTTCACTGACCGTTAGGTCCAACCTTCTTGTGTATTGAGTTTTACAACCGGGGACTGTGGAGATCAATAAAGGGGGAAATGAATGACAGCACGTCCAAAGAAAAAAAAAAGAAAAAAACTGGAGCATAAAAAAACCGGAAAGTGAGTTTATCGTTTATCTTTTCAAAGTGGTTGCGACATGACGCTATGAAGTCATGTAACCGTAGGTCCAACCGCTTCTTGGCAAATCAAATTAGTTCCAATCGTGCCGGCCACAATAAATTGAGGGGATATTCCTTATCATCTTGGAATCACCTTGGAATATTCTATGCTTCATATGGTCAATGTACCTTTTGTAAATCATATCGGAATATGATCGAATGAGATCTAATAAGATGAAAATAAGATAAAATAAGAATTGCACAGAACGTGGTCCCCACTGAGGAGGGACAGAGTGGACGATCTCTATCTTAAAGCAACATAGACCCTCACTTGACCCACAGAGCCACGCTTTCTTGGACGAGCATTTCCTATTCCGGTTAGCGAAGTAAATGTCCATGTTTCCCGTCATGGAGGAGTTGAATTGGCTTTTCAATCTTCGTCCTGCGCTTCTTTTTCCCCTTGTCCTTGTCCTTCTGCTTGTCCTAATCAATGTCCATTTTGAATATGAATGAGTGAACTCCATATACCCCCGTGCGCCTTTTACTCGTTATACCTTGAGCCCTAGTCATCACAAGCCTAGTACCCCACCACCGGGAAATTAGTCCCAGGGGGCGGTATGATCGCACCGAGCAATTATCACGGACGAAATTTATACACACTCAAGCTGCAAAGACTGTTGAGAGAATGCCCGCGTTCAGGATGCCGCACATGATGACGACATTCAATTCGCGCGCAGGACGAGTCGCGGTGATCGCAGTCTTCTTTATCCTTGCCCTTATCTGGGTTTTGCCCAGGCATGAGGCCCAAGTGTCCCCAACCTTCTATGCTGGGAATGGCTATAATAGCAGTCACCCGATCGATGCTCTGATCGATACCGCGGAGACTGATCTCCGCGAACTCTTAGGAACCCAGGCGCACGACCTCGAAACCGCCGCAGAACAATATCGAGCGCGCCGGGGAAGACATCCTCCTCCAGGATTTGGAGAATGGTACAAGTTCGCAAAGTCAAAAGACTCATTGATCATTGAAGAATTTTTCGACCAGATCTATCACGACCTGACTCCATACTGGGCACTCGAGCCGAAGGAATTGCGTCGACAAGCTAAAAGCATCCCGACCCGTATCACTGTTCGCAACAATACTGCGATATTGAAAACCGATGAGCCCAGAAATTGGATGGACTCGTGGTATGATCTGGTCGCCAAATTGGAGGACGGACTTCCCGACCTTGATATGCCGATCAATGTCATGGATGAGACCCGACTCGTTGTCCCCTGGGAGGAAATCAACGAATACGTGCAGAAGGAGCAAGCAAACCGCGTTATGATGAAGCCGAGCCGGGTCGTCCCCGAATATATGTCTTTGGTCGATTCGGATCACGATGACCTGGAACCCTATGATCCTGGTTTTGCAGTTCCCGGCGAGGGAGGATACTGGGAGATGGCTCGGGTCGGCTGCCCGCCTGGAAGCCCTGCACGCAACATCACCTTGCCCCAGGTGGATTTCAGTACTCCCCCCTGGGAATATGATAATTTCGAGAGAATGTCATACCACGGTTATGTATCAAACTATACGCTGACCAAGGACCCATGTGTGCGCCCAGAGATGCAAGTTTTGCATGGCACCTTCCTTGAGCCAATCTCTGTTTCAACCTCGCACAAGCTCATGCCACTGTTCGGTGGGTCCAAACTACCCATGAACAATGAGATTCTTCTTCCCCCAGCGATGTACTGGGCACAGAACGACCATTATTCCGGCGGAGAGAAGGAGCACGGTGGTCCATGGGCATCGAAATCAAACAAGGCTGTATGGCGAGGTGCCGCTACTGGAGGCCGGGCTCGAGAACCCAACTGGACGGGCTTCCAGAGACACCGATTCATGTCGATGATGAACGCGACATCAGTGTCTCAGGCCGAGAAGAATCAAAGCCACGGTATCAACTTCAGACTTCCAAACTATGCCGATTACAAGTTGAAGGGCGACGGCTTTATCCCCCAGCTTCTCTCAGAGCATACCGACACGGGCTTCAATCACCTGGTTTGTACTCCTTACAATGAATCAGACCCGACCTGCCCGTACCTCGATCCGTATTTCGAGGTCGCACCTGGGATGCCAATGAAGCAGATGTATAACTTCAAGTATCTGCCCGATCTCGACGGGAACTCGTTCAGTGGCCGGTACCGCGGATTTATGTTATCCACTTCCCTCCCCATCAAAGCTACTATCTACAATGAGTGGCACGACTCGCGATTGATCCCTTGGATACACTTTGTCCCCATGGATACCACCTACATCGATTTCTATGGAATTATGGCTTATTTCCTCGGCGGCCGTGACAAGGCAGCCCGTAAGATTGCCCTTGCTGGGAAAGCTTGGGGCGAGAAGGTCCTCCGACGGGAGGACATGGAAATCTACACATACCGACTTCTCTTGGAATATGCCCGTATTTGTGATGATCGGAGGGAATTCCTCGGTTATGTCGATGATTTCAAGATGGATTGATTACGGTAATTGGTCTTAGTACGCATACGTGCAAATTCACGCCTGAGGTCCACCCTCTAGAATTCGTAGCAGGGTTGGTTCATCAGGTATGAACAAAGACTTTGCTTCACGATAGGAAACATACGGCCTCGCCTGAGTCCTCACTCGGCTCCTCATAACAGGAACACCCGACTCTGCTTAGGTTTTCTTCGCTTCGCCCTCTGGGCACTGACCTCGATGTCTCTATTCCTACATCATTGGTTCTTTCCTTTCAGACTTCAGTCTTTCTCTTTCGACCTACCTTCTTGTGCACTAATAGTCATATTCTCATGTCATGTTTGTTTTTTTCTTGTTGATGATTATTGATACCATGGGGAAACTCCTTTCTTGGCTAGTGCCTGATGTACATAAATTGATGATTTTTGCCATATATGATTTGTTATTTTTCTTCTTACATCGTTGTTACACAGATAATTCCTAACTAGAAAGAAGTACTATCTCCTAACCCCTGGCACTCTGACGCACCTTACTCCTTCCACTCATCTCTCCCAAGCCTGACAATATCAGCCTGTTCCAGAACCCAATAGTTCGACGGGGCTTTGCCCTCTTCAGCCACACGAGCAGCTGCTACAGCTGCTCTACCAATGGTCGTTTGATTTTGACCTGCTCGCGCAAGTTAGCTCTGAAACTTTGGAAACTTTTAAGCATTAATCAGCACAGCCATACCAACTTTGTCCTGGACACCCTGTCCAAGCTTCTGAAGGCCTTCGACAAACTTTTCTAAAAGGAAAGACTTGGATTCCTCCCTTCCGATAATCATCCCCGGTCTTAGAATGATAGCATTGTCAAAATTAAGCTCCTTGATGGCATCCTCGACGCCAACCTTCATCTTTGAGTATGGAACCCAACCCCAGAGGAGGCTTCTAGTGCCTCCGCTAGAAGTATAAATGTATGTCTTCACGCCTGCCTCCTTAGCTGCTCGAGCATTCTCGACACATAAATCATGATCAATCTTCCACTGATTCTTGATACTGCCCGCTGTCGCTGTCGTAGTGCCGACAGCGTTAAAAACAGTTGATGGTTTCGGCGACAGAGATGAGATCATGTCTCCCCATTTTGAGGTATCGCTTTCCTCGAGTGCTTCGAGCTTAGCTGATTGCGCATTTGGGAGTCTCCTGGAGATAGTCTTCACTGTTGAAAATGTGTCTGTCGCGAGGAGTGTAGCCAGGATCTGAGAGCCAACTGCCCCAGTGCAGCCGAATATCGCTGCCGTGGTCATGATGGGGGGTTGTGATATGGGCACTGCCTTAAGAGAGATGGTGACCTTCCAAAATAAGGGAGGTGGTCCAAGCGTTTGCATCTCCGATCTCTATAGATGACGTCATCTATATTACTATCGTGATATACCTACTCCGTACAACATACCCAAGTATAGTAGAAATATAAGGTATTAAACTCTGGGAAACCTATAGCCTACTATAGCAGTGTGCTCTGTATAAAAGTGTTATTATATCCGGTGAGAAATGGGTCTAGAAATTTGTGAATAAATTGTTGACTCCATTCTTAAATATACCTACGAACGCGTGAAGTGCGAGGACTTCAGAATGATTTAAGAATGGTTAAATCTCGTCCAATACGTAATTCTCGAAAATGGGATAGATCTAGATGATATATATAAGTTTGACAAGGATGGTTCGCGATAGGCTTGAGTGTAACCGCAAATATTGATACCAGATCAAGCTAAGGCTACCTCTAGGAGAGCCAATGCTACTACTGATATAGAAAATCCGTAGCTTTGCGGAAAGGCTAGGCACTCTTGCTATATGTCGGAATCAATTTTCAATGTACCCGTCTACATAGAGGTATATGCCATTTTGGGACTCCCCTATATCTTGTGTTATAGAACACGGCAAGGCCTACTTAGCCGGCTTTAGGCGATCCAGCCTATGCGCTGCTAACAGTAGTTGGCCATTTTTTGAGTGTCGTCTCTATGATTGGAATATTACCATTTCGCCATTTTCTCCATCGTGAAATGTCTCAAATTCGTTATGGGAATTTGGAAGAGAAGCCCAAAAACTCGCAAATCATACGCCCTGTGCGGGATTTTCCGCCAACCTCGCGCCCTACTACATGGCTTGATTTTAGGCTAACATACTACGTTCGCAGATATATTTAAGTATCAAAGTCTTCCTAGTACAATTCACAGATTCAGAGGTCACCAAATATCAAAATCCCGAACATCTCTCCAGCCAAAAATGAACGAGCTTAATTTTCGCGTCGCGACCGAAGAGGACGCGGCTCAACTCCAGCAGTTAGTGGAATCTGCGTTCCGCGCCGAGGACAGCAGACAAGGCTGGACAGATGATCTAGGTCTCTCGTCGAGCTTCCGCCTCGATGTCCAAGAGATTGTGGCTATGATCACCAAACCGGACAGCGTCATGTTGATGGCAACCAACGATCAAAACACGCTCGTCGGCTCGATCGGGACTGCCAAGCGTGACGCAAACCACGCTCATCTTTTCATGCTTGCCATTGATACCAGCCAACAGCGCGGCGGCATTGGCCGACAGGTCTTGGCATACGCTGAAGACTATTGTCAACGGACTTGGGGTGTCACGACACTGGGATTAAACGCCCTTTCGAATCGCCAGCAACTTATCTCGTGGTATTCGCGTCGTGGCTACAAACCAACGGGTGAAACAAGCCCCTTTCCTCGCGAGAAGTTTGGGAACCTGGTGTTGCCAGATGATCTTTGTTTTGTGGAATTTGAGAAAGTACTGTGAATAGAGGCAATTTATTTTCTTACCTGGAACCTGTCTGGTCGGACTTTCCTTCGCCAAGCGCACGTTCTAGGCCCCAACAGGGAAACCCCCACTACGTTTCCTATTTTTGATCTCCGTACTCCGTACATTCCAGCCTTCCAAGGTTGGAAGGTTGCCTAAACTACCGTAATTACTAAGCCTCTTCCTGATTCTGACTCTTTGAACTTCTTACTCTACTCTACTCCACTACCGTACCTAGCTTTAGCCCTTCCCTACCACTAGGGATGGAGAGCACCGCACAGGCATCCGCCGACGCGGATGAAAATATGCGCCTGGCGGTGGAACGATTCCGCATCAAGATGGAAGCCTCCAATCGGCAGTTTCTTCAGGACCGAATCGATGAGATTGAAGCTATGAATCTCTCAACCGAAGAGGAGAAAATAGACAAGATGAAGGTTTACTGGTCTAATCTGACAGACAAGCCCAAGGATGCATGGATGGCTACCGCTCCACCAAGAATTGCCCGTCAGTGTCGCGAGGAGGGAAACGTCACCCGATTAGCTGATGTGAAAACGCTATATCATGAGAATATGGACGGAGCCAGCCCGCCAAAGTTGTTAGATGAGTGGCGCCAGATGTATTTGGATACCGTTCAAACTGTGTGTAATGAGATGGCCTTTCGAGATGAAGAGGACAACGATTTCGAAGTCCCGCCCTGCCATGATCTGGGTCTCTTTCTCAAGTACGCCAGTACGGTCCAGGATCCGGACTTTCGCTATGCAGGGATGGCCCCTTTCGAACCACCTGGGATGTATTCTCAAGAGACACCTGATATCTCCAAGTACAGAGCAGATCTGATAGAAACGCTACGTCTTTATTATATTTGCGAGGAATCCTTCCTGGATGCCTATATGCATGAGGACTTGGAAGTGCGAGTTGGCCTCCAAACGGGAATTGGTGCCAAATATAAAATGACCGGGCATGCTACGTGGTACAGCATGTATCTCTACTGTCGACGGCACGTGGAAGACTCTGATCACAGCCATAAGGACTGGGCGTGGCGAGTGGTCGTTTCTGATGCCGAAGGTGTGGATAACCCCATGACAGTTTACGGGCAGAAGCCAAGATTCGACTCCATCGTCGAATTTCTGGACTGGTACAGTAGCTGGCTGGAACATCTAGACATGGGTCAGGTTCGGGAGGATGTCGCTCTAAACTGTGGTGAGGAAATATGATTGGTTCGTTCTTCATGGGTGGCGGCAAAGTGGTATACTCTTGGTCTCAATGGAAAAGTGGAGGATCTCTTGCATAGGTGCCAATGCTCTCTGGATAAAGCTATGCCAAGCTTTGGGACACCCGTGGATGCATCCTTTCGGGGCCAATGATCGACAAAGTTCATCAGAATATACATGTAACTATGTATGTAGAAACCAAACAATAACTCGAGCTTATCTTTTACACAGCCTTAATAAAGAGCGGCACAGCTGAATCCAATCTCTGAGCTTGACATATTTCACGGTTAGTTGAGTTTGCTGCAGATGGTCAATCGGCTACTTGGTTGCCTTCTCCAAATCCGCAGCCCAGAGAGCCGCGCCAACAGTGTTGGTAAATGAAAACGCGATCGAGGCAAATGGTATCATTTCCAAAACAAAGGCTGCAATTCCAAGTCTGAGAGAACAAGTCAGTATGTGACCAGATAGCACCCGGGGAGAAAAGGGAACGAGATGGAGTATACGCACCCAGTGTACGCCCCCTGGTTTTTCTTCACCCACTCCTCTCGCATCGTAGAATCCCAGCCCTTGAGCTGGAAGTATCTGGCATGAAGTACCGGTCCTGCTCTTTTTCCCTGCATAAAGATATACAACACCGTCCCGACCACAGGAATAAGGTTCAAGGGCAGATAGAGCAACGATCGCAGCAGCGCCCGCGGGTTCAGCCGCGCGAGAGGGCGAGTAAATATCTTACCCAGCCTAGCGATCGCATCTTTCCCTCCCGATCGGGGTTTCATCTGGCGTCCTTGCGCTACGAGTGGCTCCTGGTCACGCGCGACCAAGGTGCCATCGAAGGTATCGATCAGGGCGTCTTCGACGAGGAACGACCGCGAGAGGATGTTTGTTATGGTGGAACTTTCGCCAAGTACGAGAATCGCTGCGGAAATAGCTGCCAATGGGCCACTAGTGAAGGCCATGATGGCCATCTGTGGCACGTACGTGAAGAAGAACATGACGGACGTGACGCCTACTCCCAGCGTGATAGTTCGGCCGGCGCGAGATATGAAAGGGCGCCAGAGGTCTTTGTGGGTCGCAAAGTAGATAATTCCCTAAGATACATTCAATTGCAGTCAGAGACGGTCGGAAAGAGCTCTCCTCGGATGGCATAGCTACTTACCTTGAATGGATACAAGTATGCGCCCGACGTAATTACATCATGAGCAACTGCTTGAGTATTTTTGGCTTCGGCAAGCACTGCATCTTTGATCTTCTCAGACATGGTGTAGCCTACAAGTTATCAGCATGGGGTGGGAAAGAATGAGTTTTGTAAATCGTGGGGAGGTGAAGATGATGACGTAAATATGCAGTTCGACCTCTGAATCACCTGGGCATATCCGTTTTGTTCCTACCGCTCCTAGCTTCCTACGTTCCCGTTGGTTTATTTCTGCCCCAATTATTATTCTGGCCTTCTCATTAGCCTATTTTGTCCACCGCTTCCGGGCAGTTCTGCTTGGAACGGCATCCTATCAAAAACCTGTACTTTTCTACAATATGGGTGGAGTCGCGACAAATCATCCCGGGAAATGAAAGACGTCTTCCTCCGGGCGCACTCCAAGATTCGTCGACATGGGCAACTGAGAGCCGGACAGAACATCAAAGGTCCCCGGAGCAAGACTTAACGGTACCTCCGAGCTGAACAAGCCTGGATTAACCAGTTGCCATGCCCACGCGCTAGATGGGGACAGTGAGAATGATGCTGGTGCGAATCCGGCTACATTTGCTGCACGTTGACTTGTCAGTCACATGAGGTGGTATCAAGAAATGGATGGTCATTCTTACCATCAAAATCAAATGCAGTGATAAGCCTCGTCAAAGTATCTCGACAGCGCATGACGGTTTCACTGCCCTTGTTCAAGCCACCTAGGATATCCACAGCTGTCTCGAGCAGACCTCGTAGTTCAGACACGGAAAAGGTAGATAATTGTCCGGAGTATGTGGGGATTCTTTTTATCAGAAGGATTCCCAAGACCGCCAGGGATGAGTTGAAAGCTGCGCGTAGTTAGTATCTAATCAAGCGTCATAAGAACCAGGGTGTGCATACTATAATAACAAGAAAACCACCATGCCCCAAGCAAATTCCCATCATTTTTGGAACCAGACAATATGTTATTACTGATTTGCAGGATATCGCCACACGTGCGGACCAAATCCGTCAGCAAAACAGCACCTGAATTCCGCAGCCATTCCGCTTGGTGTTCGTTTGAGGCTGTCGTACCCGGCAGGTCGAGGAATTGGCTTAGGACTGGGCGTAGAATGAGTATTCTCCCACCGAGGAAGCGGAGAGAAAGTAGGACGCGGAGTCTCATGGTTCCGGCTGTTAAAGGGACATCATCCACCGCCTCCTGGGAGGTTATTATTTGGAGAGATGGTGGGAGATTATCCTGCCACTGGGCGAGCTCCCAACATAGTTTGGAGATCTGATTAAGGGTTTCACTCATGGGGAGGCGGGTGCGAAACCCGAGATTTTGATCGTAGAGACGCTCCAGGGCGTCGCCCATGATGTGAGTAATGGACCTATCAAAATCAGTCAATGCTGCAAAGATCTTCCACCTGGGCATAAATATCTGCTTACATCATAGCATCAAAATAAGCCAGGCTGGATACGGTAACACCACTCGGCGCATTGCTGAATGGTATATAGGGGCTAGCCTCGGGTCTCACGTGGGACAAGGGAATCAAAGGGGGCCGTCCATAAGTCACGCTCAGGAATCTTTTCATCATTAGTATACTTCACCATATACGGAGTTACAGAGACATACCGATCATTCATAACACACCAATACCATGATCTCCTGCGCACTTCCCGATCGATTTGCGAGATGCTCTTCAAGTTCATGACGTGAAGACCAAGCTGGTATGCCCCTTTCACAGCCAGGCCATGTAACGTCCAGGCAAGTGATGAAGACGTAGTTCCTTCAAGGTACGCCTCCATCAAAAGGAATAATTGCACTGAGCACGTCAGTGTGGGTTGAATTTAAGATATCAAGTGTGTGACATACCCATTTCTAATGAAAGACGCCCCAACATATCTGATTTCACCAATTCCATCGCTCTCTCGAAGTACATACTGGATCTCGTGGCCCTTTCAATATTCGGCGAAGTCGCTGTCATCACATTTGTCGCGAGGGCGAATACGACATTAAGACTCGCTAGCCAGGATCTCCGAACACTCCGAGTCCCGCCAATCTGCAGCTTCTTGTATATGTCTCGGAACGAGTCTTCATGGATGCAGGGAAGCATCAGATTGATCGTGGTGAAGAACAAATGCAACAAGGCGTCTGCTTCCATTTGAGGAGGAAGCGCGAAGGGATCGACGCGAACTCTTTCCTTAGTCTCAGGTAGACTTCTGATACCCGATGGTCTTCTCAGGAATGCATCGAAGCGGTTCTCGCTTGATTGGCCATCGGTGGAAACGTCTGTGTTTGAGAGAGGTAAATCGTCGGACGGGTTGACTGGATGGCCAACGGCGTGAATGATGAGGCGCAAGAAAGCCACATTAGATGAAGCGCCTTTTAAATCTTTAGACAGGGCCCCATAAAATAATTTGTAGGAATAAATCGAACTTTACCGAAGTATTCTTCTTCGTCAGCCCCATCCCTGAGTGCCACGGCGCCCATACCATCCACTTCATCGTCTTGATCCAACGGCCCTTTCACTCCCGGACTACGTCGGGATTCATGGTTCCCCTGGATTTTGGGAGAGGTGGCTGTGTGGATTTCAGGGCTATCGAATTGCTCGTTTAGGCCAGAAAGCCGCAGCCTTTTTTCTATTGCCTGTACCCGCTGCTCTAGCAGACTCCCCTCTTGCCTATACAAATGAGTTTAGATAATAAGGCATTCTAAACAGATTGGCTCACCGCTCACTGTTGCCGGGATTAGTTATTGATACAGGCTGGCTGTACGACTGCTCATATCTGCACTCTGCGCCCATATCTTCGCATGTCGAGCATGGCCGTGCGCCATCGCACTGTGATATTGGAAAGATGAGCCATCAGCTCCAGAATATATCAGTGACGAGGGTATAACATACACGAGACTTGCGGAGCCTACAGGACCGACATGCCACAGATACTCTCTTGCGTTTGGGACCCTGTATTTTTGTCTGTTGGATGTAATTGGAAGCACCCACGGACGGGGTCGAATACTGAGAACGCTGGTCTGCCATGGGATAAATGTGAGACGAACCCTCAAAAGGGAAACCTCGGAATAATATGCGACGTCGGGAAGTTGTAGCAGTGAAACGCTGAGTGTCCTTCTGACCAATCACCGGGCAGTTAATTTGCGAAAACTGGGGAATTCTCCTAGAAGCTGACGCACTGCCTCCTTTTTCTCCGTTTCTCTAAAAATACCATTTGACTTCGACTTATGTACTCCGTAGCTGACTGGATCTACCCCTAGGTCCCGCTAAGCCCAGGCTAATTTTCAATTACCTACTATAATAAGTTCTGGAGACCTGGAGGGTAATAAGAGTAGGCAATAATGTCAAAATTGAACTCTTATGAATGCACAGAAATACATACATCATGGATCTAGTTTCAAAGCAAACTACAAGTATAACATGTGTCAAATCATGTAAAAATAGACTAAGTTCCTCACCATTGTTCCATTTGCCCTAGGCTCCGCAATAAGCCCCGGCCTGCAGATCATCGCCCTCAACCCAATTCCCATGCAATCCCTGCCTTAACCGAAGCGGCATCAGGATGACAGCTTGTGCCCTGGTGAACTCTCTCGTATCTAGTAAGTGCAACTCGCTACACATAGAAACATAGTTATTCACCAGAGCCATGACATACCCATCACCCTCAATGCTAGATCCACGTCGCGGAATAAAAACTGGCTCTTGCACCATATGTGTCTTTCCAGGAAAGTAGATTTCTGTCACTCCAGTTTCAATATTCAAATGCGCCAGAGCGTTATACAGTGGGTATCCACCACCTAGTTGAGGCATGATGGTCGGGAAATCAGTTCCAAGGGCAGGGTTCATCAGGTCGAAGAAACAGTGCTTGTACGGCTTGGTGGTGAAGCGGTCGTCAATGCGGTAGAATTCCGAGTTGTCGCTTTGGAGAACAGTTGGGTTGACCAATTCAAGGTCCTCGGATTTCGGGTTGATGGTGAACCGGGTTAGCTGAGAGTGGATGGAACTCGGCTCAGGGGATTTTCCTTGCGCATCCGGCCACCAGAAGAAGACGTTCGTCTCGCTCAGTCCGAGGTCGAGTATGACGTTGCCGAATTCGTCTTCGTAGGCGTTGGCTACATGGCCTGGGAAAGAGTTTTGGTAGCGGAACCACTGGGAGAGGTGACAAATTATTAGATGGCGAAAGGAGAGCGACGAGGGGTGGGGAATATACTTTGAGATCGGATGGCTTTGCTCCTCGTCGGGGAAGAACTCCAATATAGAATGGAGTTTCAGGGCTCCATTGCCAGTGCTCGCCGCCCTGTTTCATCCTCTCAATATCGCATAGTTGAGGGATTATTGGGAAAACGACCTAAAATAGCAAGATCGAACAATATCAGCAGAGAGTTTGGTAAAAACAAAATACATGAATCACTACTCACCCAGTTCTCGGTGACCGCAAAATCGTGAATCATAGCCAAAACAGGCGCAGTTAACCACACAGTTTCCATGAATTTTCCATCGGGTGCAATGCGATAATAACAGATATCAGGTGTTCCATCCCCCTTGGCTTCGTATCCGAAGCAGAGCATCTCCCCTGTGCGCGGGTCGAATTTCGGGTGCGCGGTGAATGTCAAACTGGGCAACTGTCCATCAAAGTCATACAGCCCGGTTGTCTCGAGGGTGTGAAGATCCAGCGCATATGGCGGGGCGTCTTCCTTTAGGGCCAGCAATTTGCCGTTAAAGTGAACGACGTTTGTGTTAGCTGTGGTACGGATCTTGAATTCCACAGCGTCGGTGAATTTGTTGCGGTATTTACCTCCAAAAAGAAATGAGCTCGTTAGTTCCTTATGAGCTTATGGATGGCTGAGGGGAAGTACCAAGCAATGCTCTTTGCGCCTCTTGTTCCCGGACAAATTTCTCTGTTCGGACAAAACGTTGTTTGAAGGAGACTGAACCATCTTTGATTTTGAAGGCGCTGATACTGCCATCGCCATTGAACCACTGTTGTAGTGTCAGCTATCCTGCTATTTTGGAGTGAACCATTCCCATGAAGTGGCTTACTGGGTCATTCTCGATGAAGGGCGAGAATTGGGGATCTGGCATCACCCGGTAGAATGTCCCATCAATGTCTTTCGGGATCTCACCATACACTTCTAGATTCAGAACTTCTCCTTCAACGCGGCATGGCTTCATGAACCCTGAAAATTGTGGGCGGTTTGGGAAGGCCTTTCGGGGGTTTTGAGAGAGAACAGACATTTTGATTGTTATCTCAAAAGTAAGAAAAGAACATTAGATGTAGTAAAAAGAAATCCTCAGGTGGGGTTTTGTAGATAATGTGTCATGCAAGAAATATGTTTGTATTTAATCATCCAGTCAATTATGTCGAGGGAAGTACAATCTCGTGTGATCTACAATCGCGGGAATGCGGCTTGTATACCCCCGGTATCCCCGCGGACTTCAGCTTTTCGGAGCCTCCACCGGGCCATTTTCCGCTTACGCATCATACACTGGAGCCTTGCAAAGGTGGAAACATCCCAACACGTATAATCCCCAATGATAAGTGGAATTGGATTAGCCGTATAACTCACCCGAAAGTACGGCGAGCATATCAGCAGGCCAATCGCGGATTGACCGCGGGTGCTTCCCCCGGCATCCCTGGCTGCTAGTAACCTTTTCTGCAAATAGTAGGAGCCGCGCCATTGGTGACAACGGAGCTTCCAAGTCGACATACATGGGTGTACAGACGCGAGTGAGAACTGGACAGCTCAGGCTGGTACTGCTCCTATTGTTCCTGAAATAAACACAACTAATACCGCGGCATAGGCCGCCGCAGCACCGTATATTTCTACTCTCCTAGCATTGGTCAAAAGTGCAATACTGAGAGCAAAGACAAACGTATACGCGACCACCAAACCCAACTTCGTAGTCGGGTCATTGACAATGTAAAGACTGATAATAGCAACAACCAATAGGACTGCGGCAAATATGATACTGATCGCAGCAACTATCTGTGTGATATGCTGGCCCTTGTAGATTGTCGTGCGATCGAGTGGGTCAGTGGTTTTGCGAGTCTGGAAGGCCCAGTGATCTTGTAGAAGCTTTGAGAGCATGTCTTCGTCGGCGGGCCTTCGTAACGCGACGAGATCGTCTGCTTCTCTCAACATATCCTTGGCTCTTCCACTGATAATCGGGACTGATGGGATATAGGGGCTTTTCCAGGCGTTTCCCTCAATATACTCGCGGTAAGTGGAAAGAACGCGATTGCTGGGCCCGCTTAATTCGGCGATCCGAGATTGTCGGAGCAGTGCCTCTTCTAAGTTCCAATATTAGCTCAAGATTTATCAGCCGTCGTAAGACAATTACCGTACCGTACTCTTTCATTTTAGAGGATAGCTCAGTCACCTTCTCTAGACGTTCCCTTTCTGGCCTTGTGGGATCAGCAGCAAGCTGCGTGAGTGTCTCCCACCGTCGCGATGCCTGGCGAGCGTCGAGGTCGGCACTCTCCCGCGCTTCGTCATCAAGCTCCTCGATCTTTTGCTCCAGTTCGATAATCTGGCTCTGCAAGTGGAGAAGGTTACGTGCGCTGAGTTTCCTGAACCTGCGGAAGACTAGCGTTTCGCCATCGGGGTCTCGTCCTATCCAGCTAGCGAGCGCGGGGTAACCGTCGCGGATATTCCCAAGCCCTGCGCTGTCCGGACCTAGAGATTCTGCCATAACATTGTTTAGTCAATAATAATATCCAGTGGATGTCTGCATGCAAAAGTTTGCTACTTAAACCCGTGACAGCATGGCCATCAGCTTTGGGAGACGCCCCGTGGGAAGCCAGTGGCCACATGTGACTTTCTTCTCCGTCAGCATGCCCAACGTGGCTGTGCTAGGCTACCTAGTCAGTTGCCTGACTTTCAGTAGACTTAGTTCACGTATTCTTGACTTCTTCCATACAGCCATTCCATCCCATGTTCAAATAACATATTTAACACAGCTACCAATATGGAGACCAACGAAAACGATTCTCCACGGTATGTTATCCGTGACCAGGCAAATCTGATTTCATCCGCATTTTAACATCCTATAGGATAACTTTTGAAAGGTCAATTGTTGATGGAACAACAGAGTCAGAACCACCTACAGTCGACCTAAACCCTCTGACGGCATATTCAACTCATTCAGAAACTACGGTTTCCTCAATAAGGGGAATTCAGGATGACAATCCGGATGTCTACATACAACAAGAACTGAATAACGTGACAGAAGGGCACTGGAATAAAGTTAAACGCGCTAAGATGTACCCGTATTTCAAGGAACTGCCCCTATCGGATGCTGAATTCCGACGCACACTCTTATACGACAATCTGCGTTCTTTTTTTGATTCGACAACCTCGCCAAACCCCCCGAGATCCAGATATCAGAAGAGGGAAGCGGATCACAAGCAAGAATCGAAATTGGAAAATGCTCTTTCCAATGGTCGTGAGGTGCGCATCTTCGAAATACCTTGTCAACTCGCAGAGCATTCTACGAACGCCCTTGGGGATTATGGAGCAAGGAAAAACTTCATGAGAGAGGAATATGCCCTTCGCTTGGGGCTGCCCATACGCCGAAATTCTACCTGCGAAGTCACCATTGGTAGTGGGAAACAAGTGACGACAGTGGGAACTGCAAATATACCATTCCGATTCAGCGGCGAAAATGAGGTGCATAACCTTGAATTCTGGCTTCTCTCCAGCTGCATCCACAATGTGATCATTGGGAAGCCATTTCTGAAACTCACGAAGACCTTCTCAAGCGTCGCCAATTTCTGTCGCCGCGTGAAGGAAAGAGTTGTCAAGGGTATCTCACAGTTCCATGTCTTATACCTTGGGGCATCTACTCCAATCTTTGAGGGGTCCATCAATGGCCGGGTACAGACTGCTCTCGCTGATTCCGGCTCGAAGGTATTGCTGATGGATGAGGCTTATGCACGAAGTATCGGGGTGCACATTCAAACTGGACATGAACATCAAACGAGACTAAAATTTGCCGATAATTCGGTCACGGACACGGCTGGCATGACCTATAATGTCAAATGGCGCTTTGGCCGCGATGATGAATTTACCTCACCTTACCCTCTTGACTTCCATATTCTGAAGAATGCACCTGCGAATATCGTCTTAAGCGACACCTTCCTATTTGACACCAAAGCTTTCTCGCAATATCATCAGTATTTAATAGACGATGACGACGACTATGAAGATGAAGAGATGCGGATGTACTTTTTTGCGATTGATATTGATAAGAGAAAGAAGCGAATGCAAGGTACGATATCCACTATACCTCGATCACAGATTTCCTTTCCTCTCTGACTATTCTTCACTAGTGAATATAACCTCCTTCTCTCTTGCGGATTTACGGTATCTAGAACTTGTTCGACGCGGCGAACAGGCAGACCGTATCTCCACACTCTCAAGAACGAAAGGGACAGCTGAACAAAGCATTGAAAACGAGCGATGCGCTGAATGGGACCGAGCATTCGCGGCTATGCAGGAAAAAGCTCAACCGCAGATCCTACAACCATTTTCTGCGGCTGTTTCGCATGTGCAATCGACTACGTATTCACATTCAAGCACTTCTACACTGCAAGGGTCTAGATCAAGCCAGCCACATAGGAGTTTACTGAAAATCTCGACTTGGTTGAAGCGCGGGAAACCGAGTACGGGCTAACATGCCACAAGCGTCCACATTAAGCATGGAGTAGCCTTGGCGGGTACAATTTGTAAATTCATTCAACTAGGAGTTTGTCAATATCATCTTGTTTAATCTTTTATCATTAGCTCTCTACTTAGACCATATCACGTATTAGTTATCCTAATCACGTTGAGTGCCGCCAAGCATGGACGCTGGCGAGAAGCACGAAGATGGGGAATCGCATTCTGTTTAGTTCTTTTAGGAATTGATCTATGAAGTTCGGCCAGAAGAGTAGAGGATCTTTCGAAGGAAATAACGCCAACTTGTAATGGGTTTAGAACTAATTCGCCAACATTAACTTTGTGTCAACTTGGCAGTTGTCTAACCACTACAAAGTCATGATATTCTTAAAATGCCATGGGGCATATTCCACATAACCAACGCACAGAAAGACACTACGCGCATTTATCGTATTTCAAGCCGCTATAGAAATACCATAGGCTACATACGGAGTATATGGTCTTCTCCCACACATAACCCAATACATACGACCATAGGGTGTGGAAAACAGGGCTTCCCGTCCGCTCAGCCGTACTTAAGCCACACGCCGGTGAGTTAGTAGTTGGGTGGGTGACCACCAGCGAATCCTCACTGTTGTATGTTTTTGTTTTTGCTCTTTCTCTTACTTTTTGTTCTTTCGGGAAGTCCTTGTTGTCGTCGCTGTACTCACAGTAGTGAATTTATCTGGAAGCTTTGTGGGAAGTGGAATATATTGAAGGATCTCTCAGAAAGAGCAGGTGCTTGCATTCTCATGGGATGTTCTTGAAGGAAAATGCTACCTGCTCGTTATTCGACAATACATGTAGAATATGTAGGAGAAGGTGGAAATAGAGGGTATCGAAACCCGGAAAACCGTCGGAGCCCCATGATGACATGCTGCTAAGGTCCGTACAGAAGTACCTAGGTACATATCATGTTTAGTAAGCTTATTTATATAAATAGCAGATTTTCGTCATTTTAGTTAGTTAGAGGCATACATATATTTCATGCACCCCATATCCTGGTCTACAGCCAGATTTTTGTCACCTTACCTAACATGGCCCACTTTATACTCTCCCAATGCAGCGTCGCCGATGGCACTGCCCTAGCCGCCAATAGCATCCCCGCTTTCTGGGTTGACCCGCACTGGGTCTTGGCCTGGCGCCATCGGACCCTCGAGTACCACATTTCGCAGATAGCTCTACGCTTCCCACGCAACCTACTAAACAAGCGAGAGACCTTGCGACACCAGAAAGCAGTGGATCCAGAGACGGGTCGTATACTCGGCTACGCCCGATGGTGCCTACCACCATCTCATAATACAAACCTAGATGATGGCACGCCGATATGGCCCGAGGCCCAGGTGCCGGCGGTCGAGCCTGAGAAGGAGGCCGAGATCCGGCGGATTGCCGCGACGGTTGTCTGGGATCCTAATGACGATGCCGACGCGCTGTTAGATCGTGTAAACGCACTCGAGAAGGAGGTGACGCCAAAGACACCGTATATAAGTAAGTTACGTATAGACGTGAAATACCTCCTAGTCTAACGCATCGGTCAACAGCTCTGGAATACCTTGCTGTTCATCCAGACAATCAGCGTAAAGGAGTTGGGAGGGCCTTAGTGAGGAGCGGGATGGACCAAGCGGACAAGATGAGGTTAGATATTTTCGTCCACGCTTTGGCAGAGGGGGCTGAACTGTATAAACGTATGGGATTTCGACTTATAGGAGAGCTCGTCCAGGACGACTCTGCGTATGGTGGCAGTGGGGTGTATGGAGTATATTTCTTCATATATGAGCCTGGATCGAGGACTGAAACCGCAGGGTCTAAGAATTGAGTCAATCAGTCGTGAGGTAGATTGCCAGATCTGGTAGACCCCTGCCTCTTTAAATGTATTGTTATCCAACCCACTACTTGCCAGTATTTTATCCCATTATAAAGCGATGAATATTGGTATCCATCAGCTTCCATTTATTATGCTTCGTCATATACCACTCGCCAGGAGCCTGACATACTTTGAAGGCCAATCCCATCATTCCGTCCGCGGGCTTTGTAGGGCTCCGGAGACGCATGACACAATCGATGAATAGACGCTCATCATATTTCCCAACTCCTGCACAGTTACATCCACCGTTGTCACGCCTGGTCAATCTTCGGAGATCCAGAGGATAATCTGATCCGAGCACCATATACATAGAGCAATACTGGAACAGGAATCAGGATGGCTGCTACGCATCCAAGAACCGTACAGGCCCATTCAACACCGAGGGCATCAAACTGACACATCAATCGTTAGTTCACAACTCCCATACAAGGTTGGGAAACTAGCTCACCATATAAAATGCAAAAAGAGGAAACACGCCGCCAGCAATCGATCGTAGGAACGTGTGTGCGGCAACAGCGGACGCCGATCTGTGATTGATTAAAACAACCCCTTTAATTTATGAGAAACGAACACAGGGTCACACTTACGTTTTCGGTCGTGCCTCGACTAGGTAAGCAATCGACGGCAGGAACATGGTCAACAATCCAAAGCCAGTCAGAAGCCCGGAGAGAGTGGGAACAATCCAAGAGGTATGTTCCTTATAACCAGTCCAACCCAACCAGAATAATCCGGCTGAAAAGGACATGGCTCCTGGTATGGCTATTACCAACAGCCATTCCGGCATCACTTCGCCGCCGTTTATTTTCGCTTTGCGCTGTATCCACGGCTGGATGGCAAAAACTCCGATGGCACCAAAAAGCTCTCCGATGATTATCCCGATGAAGGGCAACCCGCCAACGCCCCGGTTCATACCATGGATCTTCTGAAAGATGATCGGATAGGCAGTCAAGAAAAGATATAGCAAACCGTAAACGAATGCGGCGAAAACACTCATACACAGCACAATCGGATCGAAAAGTAGCATTTTTAGCGGTCGGCTCACAAAGTCTGTCCCAATCGTTCGTAGATCAAGCTTTAGTTCGTCGTGTTTCGCTCGGACAGACCAATCGCCGGTTTCGCGCCGTAGTTTGTCTGCTTTCTGGGCCAGTATTACCGGGTGATAAGATTCGTCGAGGGTAACAAGTAAGAGAATGAAACACACAACACCAAGTATTGCTGGAATATACGCTGTCCAGCGCCATCCGAGATCGCTGTTCATCACAGTAAATCCACCGATAAAAGGTGCAGTGAGAGGTCCAGTGAAGACCATAAGGCAGAAGGCAACCATGGCGATACCGCGAGCCTTTCGTGTGAAGATATCACCATAGACGGCCCCTGCTAATGTTAAAGGACCTGCTCCAAAAAACCCAGTGAAATATCTTAGGATGAAGAGCGACTGAAGATCTTTTGAAACTGCAGTTGCAAAAGAGAAGACCATGAAACCAAAGGTCGAAATCACGAGAGGATAATATCTTCCCTTCAATTCTGAAAATGGTGCCCAGCACAGTGGCCCTGATGCGAAACCAAAGACGTAAAGCGATACACCTAAAGTTGCAACCTCGCGCGTGATGTTGTAAATTGCCATTATGTTCGGTATGGCCACGGCGAAGATGCTGCTTGCCATTGCCACAACCATGGTGGTGAAGGCCAGTAATACTGCTATGTATACCCTACGCAGATTTGCGATCGGTTAGCTTGCTGGAGAATTTTGCAGTTGGAATTTAAGGGACCTACCGTTTGGAAAGGGGCCAGTTGACAGGGTTCAAGGAGTCGTCCGGACCATCAAAATCGACATATTGTTTTGCCATTTTTCTGAGCCTTGTCAAGTTGCTCAAAAGTTGCTCAAAGTAAAAAAGATCTCATGTGTCCTCCACAGAGCAAGTCTTCTAATAAGCCGAGATCCTTTTATAAGATCTCACACGTAAACACTGATGAGCATCCACTTTTAAAAGGTCTTACGGGGCAATTCTGCATTTTTTATTACATGATCAACAATTGTCACTTGGGCCCTGAATCACGAGAACGTTTGGGATCAGTAATCGAACACTATGTACGGCATATGAGTTTGACCGATCGGTAGGCTGAACTGTGGGGGTTACCCGACGGAGCCACAAATTGGATCTTCCCACCAACGGGATGCCGGCACTTTTTTTTTTATTATCGTGTATTCAGATGGTCAGACGAGTTTCCTTGCCAGTAGCTACTAGTATAACCTTACCAGTTAGGGCTAGCAAGAGATTTATATATCTGAAAAAAGGAATTACAGCCTAACAGTATAAATATAATATTCTTACAGTGGGAAGAGCTCCTATATAGTACTATGTACTTAAATCAACAATTTCAACAAGAAAACATTTCCCAGAGAGTAATCGAGTCAGGAATGTGGGTATGATCACATTCAGCCAAAGGGGCTCCATCCTCCAGCTACCATATCGACCACCCTTTTAGTCGCTTCATCCAAATCTTCTTTAGGTAGCCCCAATACATCATTTGCCAATTCCATCGTCCCTGCGAAATCGCTTTCCTGGTTGGTTGGCGAAAACACACTTGCATAAAGCATCTTAGGAAAGCCCGTAAAAACACCCTTGGCCAACTCCTCAGCGCCGTCTGCAAGACGCTTAGCGACACTCTCGTGACTAATCTCCCAATCAGAGTCTGTGGTGCCCAAGACACGATGCAGACTATCTAGCATATTGCGTTGCGAGACGCGGAAGCTATTGATCAGGACATCCTTATTCCTAAAGTCGGCAAGCGCAGGGGTTGCTCCCGATTCCGGCAGGCTGAGGAGAGCGGCCAGCGCGCGACCACATTGGTCCCATGTGCTGACACTAACAGTGCGAGTGCCGTCGTCGAAAAAGGTGACCTTCCGGTCTTTAATCGTAAAGCCAAACCATTGCTCACCGCAGGCCAGGCTCCATTCGTACCAGAAACCACATGGCAATGTTACTGAGGACGAAGCACCGGTTTGAGCGTCAGCAATTCGAGCAACAGCAATCTTTCCGTATGAGTCTGTGTCCTTCACGCCCTCGGGGCTGATGGGGAACCCGTATGCATTGGGCATGATATATGGAACACCAGCCTTTGCGGCAGCGGTGGTAATTCTAGCATGAAGGTCTTCGGGGGCTCGAACGCCAAGAGTAATCACAAGGAATTGTTGGCCAGTCAAGGCCTTGACAAGTGAGTTTTCGTCGTCGTAGTTAACTGGAACGACTTGCACTCCCTCGGGGACTTTTCCATCGCTACCTTCGCGGGTGAGAGTAGTGACTGTATGCTGCCCTGTTTGCAGAAGCGACTGAGCAAAGGCTCCGCCGATGCGGCCAGTAGCCTAGTGATGGTCAGCATTTGCTCCTTGAAGATTGACCGGCAAAATACAGGGAGTGAGGCTGTAGACTTACTCCGACAATAGCAACTCGTGTGATAGGTTTCGTCGACATGGTGAAAGAAATGATTGATGGGACTGGATCTAAATTTCTGTTTGATAGGTTGCGCCGACAGTGATTTATATATTCAGAATAACCCCCGGAGTAAGCGGAACCACGGCCAGGAGATAGTCGGAGAATGGATCTAAGCATCGGAGTTGACAGTTAAAGCCGAAACTTGGCTTAATGGAATAACCACGGGTCGGATGTTGCTTGTCCCCGTGGGGGCCGCTCCATATTTGATGCCTCGACCAATAAAATGAAACGACACCATCGAGATCTGTGTGCACCACCCCGGAGTTAGGTATAATGAGCATATGCACAACAAATCGGTAGGCGGAGCAAAATACGGATATTCCGCCATCCCATAAGCTAGATGCTAAGCCTTCCAATAAAAGGATAACTCGCATCTAAGAGAGAACGAATAGTTTGGGCGCATGCCTATGGAAGGAGTCATGTACCTCTTCCTAGATACCTATATCTAGCTCAGCTCTTTCTTTTGTGGTGCCCTAATGGGCGTAAGAGTTTTGCCCGATGGCAAGGGTCCACACTATTTGGAGGGGTAAGTTTGAAGCCATCTTTGAGTCGAATAAAATTTCACTTACCCATCCGTAGTTATCACACCGACATTTCTCGTAATCGGGGCAACTGAAGACAGAAACATAATCATTAGTATCCCACAGTAACCAAAATACCGTCTCTCCCGGATGACACTTACTGGACCCCTTCCATGCCGAATACCACATGCCACAGAGTTTCAAACACCCACCCAACACCGTAATTATCAACAAACGGAATACTCTTTTCATCCACCCAGTTCAACATACGAATATAATCGCTTTTAGGTCGCTCCTGGATGCGTGCTCGGCTGACCGCAAACTGCGCACAGCAAATCCCTCCAATTGTGTCCGGAACATGCGCATCTTCGCCAAATATGTCCTTGTATATCCTCGGAAAGTTTGCCCGGGCGTCGTTGCTGTCAATGTCCTCCTGGGAAGGGCTATTGGTATGGATGTGAGCCGGACAGCCTGGGTCATTCGTACAGCGCAGGTTCAAATATCCCATCGCATCCACAGCTTCGAGGCGTAGGTTGGGTAGAGTGTTGCTTGTTTGGGGGCCAAATAGATCGTTGTGCCACTGGTCGGGGTCGGCATGGACAAAGATCGAGTATTCGGGGAGGTTGTCGTATAGGTCAACAATGAACGAGAGATAAGCAGAGGCTTCACGGCCGCGAGGGGAGTGCGGGGTGAGTAGTTCTTTCTCGGGTCTTTTATCCATGGTGTAAATGAACGGAGTATTGTCGGTTCTGACCGTAGGCATCCGATTAGTATGGCTCCCTGCCAATCGGGGACTTTTGTTTACCGTGTTTGAAGATAATCCCGAAGCCATCTTAAGTCATCTCTGCGTGTCTTTGGTACTACCAACGCGACCTTCGTGGAGTTTGCGCTGTAGCTTCGGGTTCTCTTAGCAAGTTCAGATAGCGCCGCGGCCTTTTCTAGCTTTTCTGTTGAGTATTCTACTAATTTCAGCATGGGGCTGCATTGAATTTGATGATGCAAATTACCGAATTTTATGATCACGAGAACTGCGCAGGCAAATATCATGAATGCTGATAATATGGGTTGATGCCTAATCCGTGAGATGATCGATCTCTTCACTCGCGCCGGATATACATGACTTCCAGATCTGCTGTGACTGAATTTATCGTTCATTTTGAAATTTATTAAGAGGTAAAATGAAAGAAAGAGAATTTATTTTTCTTGTGTGACTAGTTAGCTTCTACTTAAGACATGCGCTATGGCCTCGTTGGCAGCCCCCGTATCTCAGGGACCTCGGGAAGCTCCACATGAGGCTTCGCTTGGCCTGATTTGGCCTGAGTTGGCCTGGGTTGGCCTGATTTAGTCCGATTTCGAACATTTGGGGGCCAGTCATAGATGAACCTCAAGTTTCCACTCCTGGATGATTTCCGCCCCCATTTCTTCTTTTAGATCAATTTCCCTAAAAATCGCTCTTACATTGTTTCTTCATATCATACGAAATAGAAAATGTATACTATCTCAATCCGTATTCAAACTATTCAAACGCCTTATTTAGGAAATTCCCGGGTCTATACAGAGTACATTATTTTAGATGTAGATCCCCCCCAAAAGTATGGAGTAACCATGATTTTGTGAGATCAAAGATTTAAAATTTGACTAAACTGGTTGTGATGATGCAGGCCCCGGGGGCCATCCATCCATCCATCCATCCATGGATAGATGTGCTATTTATTTTACTAAGCAATCATTTTCTGACTTATTTTTGTCTTTGCTGTGATGGCGTGCTGCATAGGCCGTCTGCTGGACTCATGGTCCTATCATAATGCTGTTCCTCGTCTTCCCGTCAGTGGCAACCCGTAGATCATCATGGTATTTGCTGGTTTGAGCACAGCACACCATAGAGCCTGCTCACTAGTGCCACAACACGTCTGAGATTTCTTTTGGCAAGTTTTCTCGGACCTAACCATTGTATACATAGAGACCAGGTGTACGGCTCCTGGTAGATACTATGTTAGAGCATTCTTCACTATATATAAATTGATGAAACCCGATGCAAAGGTAAAGGATCATGATTATTATGATATTCTCAAGGAAGCTAATCTCCATCCTTCCGTCCCGATTCACATCGCCCGCTAGCAAACCTTTCTTCCCCTATCCACCGGAATAGGTCTCCTTTTAAGCAATCTTACACAGTCATACCACATTTCTGCATAGGGACCCCCGAGTTGGGGCTCTTCTGTGGGGTGCGGAAATCTTCCGGGTATATGTCTCTCACGGTAATGATCTGCGAGCGACGGATCTCTTCAGGCAAAAGGAACCCCCCTTTAAAGGAAGGGGCATCCTCGTTCTCGTCGATGTGGACATGCTCACCCGCCATCAGGGGTCCCTCGAAGTTCTGGAACAGGAGCGCTCTGGCTGTCTCGTGTTGTGGTTCGCCTAAGCAGAGGATACTACCTGATGCCCATCGGGTCTTATTAGTGTCTCTAATAGTCCTCCATAACAAAGCTGTACCAAACGCCCGCGTCCTTTCATCCCAGCTGTACTGGGCCCCATGGATAATGCACTGCCGGGATTGTGCTGTTACCCCATGATCTCGGAAAGTAGGCTGGTGTCCGGTTGTGATATTGTAAAAGTGCGCAAAAACCGGCCGGCCTTGAAGCGCCTCTTCATATGGACCCCATTCTGCCACCCGGGGGGTGTGGAGGGGATTCGTCAGATGGGGGAGGTTCGGTCCGGTGATCAAACTTAAATCGTGTTGGAATCCATGAGGATATGGAATCAAGCGATGGTGTGTACATCGGTCGTGAGTGGCTGTAATAGTGCCAATCTAGTGAGATTAGCCTTGCTTACATGTTGCACCCCGACCCGAACGAAAAATTATACTTACACAGGTGTCTGTTCCGCCCAGCCATACCTCTTTATCAACGGGTGAGTTCCCAACCCGTTTGGAGTGGACAATTCCAGCCTGTGGGGCCTGCCTCGGCGGTGGTAACATCCACCTGAGGTGTTCTTTTGCTGACAAGATATGCTCCATGAAACATTTTCTTATCTTTGACATTCTGGAATCGGCAAGACGGACAAATGCATGCGTCACTGTCGTTATTGCCTCCTGGCCACCTGGGAGCCGTAATCGTAGGCCGAGTGCCGCCTGCTGGGTGAGGGTTTCTGGCGCACCGCTAACCGCTCGACCGGACTCGACGATGTTAGCTGTCGCATGGAAGGATGCTATAATGTATCCGACCCGTAAACCGCCGACCTCGACCGGGACACCCCTAATCCCAGCATTCCTCTAGCGACTTCTTCTCCTGGAACAAAATCAATAGCCAACCAGTGATGAGTATTTGTGCTCCGATGGAACCAGGGAAGGCTTCACGAATTAATGTGACTTGCTGGGGTTGGAGAAAAGCCTGGGGGTTGATAGTCTTGATAGGTACGTCACGCACCGGCCAACCTAAAGGTAAAATAGGTGGAAGACATTGTTTTGGCAGGACATGTATCTCCCTTCCAGCGGCATGTGTGTTTTTGATATGCCGAGCACTGCAGGCACTGACTAGCCACAGGGGTTTCTCCACCGGTCCACCCTCAACAACTGAAACGCTATCGCAATGCTCCAGAGAAGGGTGCAGTGACCGAACGATTATTTCTTCCTCGGCAGTTTCAATGCTGGTCATGAAGGAAACTTTGGCCCGAAGGCCTGGTTTGTCGATGTTAGGTTTGCGTTTGATTGAGCGGACTGTGGCGGGGCCGGTGGGGTCATTGTTGGACGGGCCGCCAGCAGATGAGCTGGCGACATGCTGGCGGACTCGACCCGGAGTGGGCTCGGGGGCAGGGGGAGGTGGCTGGGTCTGGGCGCAAGTAGTCTGGTGGTGAATAAGTAAATGGGATCCAGTATTGCAGAGAAAATAAGTGACGTACCATAGTATCGGGCGCAAGATCGGTCTGAGGCAGAGAACTGGAAGATACTTGGCAGGGTATGGGGGTGAGGCGGAATCCCGTGAATGGCAGACAACAATCTGACAGCCGAAGAGGAATGACCTGGCTGAGACTAAGACTGGCGGGCCTTGAAGCGGCTCTTTATGTGTCACCTGGGAGGTTCGGCCCGGTGACCAAACTCAAATCGTCCATAACCTTGGAAGGATATGGAATCAGGCCGTAAGTGACTGTAGTACGTATCTAGGTGGTGCAGTCTTGTAGCTACTGTTAGGAAGGGGCGAAAGGAGAGCAAGAATCATCATCTATTCAATTTATCAGGAGCAAAGTATTTATACCCCGAAACTAGCAAGTGAACTGCTTAGTCTGCTAACAGATAGTCAACCATAGGATGATATAACAATAATATCTCTTTCCAGTAGACTTTCCAGTAGTCTTTCCAGTAGTCTTTCCAGTAGTACGTCTAGTAATCCTTTTCAAGGTACCTAGAAGGCGGCAAAAAATATAAACTCACCGATCAATTGATTGTACGGAGTATACGTCAACCAATTGCATAAAGTGCTGTAGATAGCCTCGGCAGAGTACCTATAGTACGCTAGTTTAATACCATAGATATATATACCGGATAATACCTGGCACTTGAGACCTTTCTCTTGCCGTCTTAGTGCTCACCTCTTGCCACTTTTTGATCACTGAGTAAAACCGAACACGCCCCTGACTCCAGGGACTCGAAAATCCAAATAGTCCACCGCCTACCTTGGACGGGCGATATCGCAGTCTAGCTATACTATAGCCACTATGTCTTAATACCGCTTATACCCAACATCTTACCAAGCTAGGAGCAAGAAATATCATAAGATGCGCTTTACAACAATTTGTACCTTATGGTCAAGAGCGGTTACCGAATAAGGTACTTAACCCTGCTTATTGGGGACCGGATAGGCTAGCTCGTCTTCCAGCGCGATGTACGATATGTCTTCCGCGGATACTAACTAAATATATTTTACTTGTTCAAGTGTCTGGGGTTAATTTGACGAAGTGCTCCGAGCCTCTGAAAACCCCTGCTTCTTAAGTCGCTCATTGTCTATAATGCATTGATGCCGTGACCAGATGTCTCTTCTCCCTGTACAATGCTGGAGACTTTAGCGTGTGAGATTCTGAGGCTGATCACCGATTGGGTAGTTAAGTCCTGGCGTGTTTACCTACCTAGGTACCTAGGTAGTTTGTTTGATCCAGGTTCTCTGACCGCCTGCCAGCTGCCACCCGCCCACCTGCGCGCTCTCAGCCGAGTCTCGTCGACATTATATTCAGTTTTGGTTCCGGGTCCTATTCAAAAAATCCCGTACACTGATCGATGACAAAGCTTTCGGGTTTGATTGTAACGTGCGCTATCCTTGTCGTCATCTGAGTCTAAGGATATCCGGAGAACCCTACTGATGTATATCGGTTCGAATGATCATAGCGTCTATTAGCATTTTGGTTGAGATAAATCCATTTGAACTCAGTAGGTTGGTGTATGTAGCCCACTCCCTTGTGAAATGCGTCACCATACTTTGTTGTGCTACATATCTATGCCATAATACAATGGAGAATTTCTGCTCATAAACACATAGAAATCTGAAGATGAAAAGAATATTAAGAAACAAATTACCAAGATCTCGAATAAAATCTCGGCCGAGTTCACCAGCACTCCCCTACCTCCGCACTGTCGGCATCTCATGAAACTGGCGCCTAGCCTGAACAGCGGCAGGAATATTCAATTCATCCAATTTATATCGCCCCGAACAAAGATGGTAAAATATGTACCCGTAAATAAACCGAGTAATCTGCTCAGCCAGTACAGCATCGTTTGATAATATGCTGCGGACTTTCCGTACTTCCTTCATTGTTTCAATCCGAAGTTGCTGCAGTGACTGAAGAGAGGTGAGGCCATGGACCTTGGCATGGCTTTGGATGAAGCCCGGGCAGTCCCCAGCCTTGTGCTCCTCCTTGTAAAAGGACAGGAGATCGTTGACGTAGCCCAGAATTAACATGATACTTGGAATAGCTGCAATATATCCTGCCAAGTCTCTGTCCTCCGGGTTCATGTCTTCAGGAAAGCAAAAAAAGGCGAACGGCTCAGCAACCCCCGTTTTAGCTCGAAAGAAAACCAGATAATCGGAAGCCTCAGGTGGCAAATTCAAACGATTATCTTGCTTTTGTTCAATCACCGCTGCTGAAATGAATTCCATCGACCCCTTCACAATCATGTCGCCGCCGAACTGTCCAAATAGCTGCTGCTGGGTCCCCAAAAACTTGGTGAATCCGCATAGTAGCTCATGTTTGTGAGACCGCCCAAGTATCAACTGAATGACGTAAACTTCCAAGTCAGGTAGAATGTCACTTGTAAGGTCATCAATGGCGATAACATATGAAGCGTATAGGGCAATGGCTTCTTGAACTTCATGCGAGACAAATGGATAGGCACAGCTTGTAATTTTCGTTGCCGTATTTATACACGTTCCGATTTGTGTTATGAGCCCCCGTGAAATGCCATGGGATTCAAGAGAGTTCTCCACACGAGTCTTCAATCCCATGTCAAGCTGGAGGTTTGGAGGTTTGAATGAGATATCACACAGAAATCCATTCACAATATCTTCGTAACTTGTTTTCGACACGGTATCGCCAGGGCTTATATTCCCTATAACAAAAGTAGGATCTTTCCGGGGCCACTTCAAGAGGACAACCAGAATAACCACCAAGATGAGGGTAAGCGCACTGTGTGGTAGATAATTAATCTGGATGTTGATAATGCGGGGACTCCAATCCCAATCTTCAGCATCTCTCGCAGTGAACAGAAGCATTTCTGTGAAGGGTTTCTGCTTTCCAGGTTAGCCATACGATCTTGATGGGTATATATCTAAATTCTCCTATTTGCCATATGTTCTTCGGCCAAGAGATATCTCAAATGTTCGCTATCTATCTGACACGATATAATAGTACGAAAAAGGCACGGCAGACCTCACCCTTTTATACGGCTACTCGTGGTAGGAGATTTTCTCACAGGCAAATTGCCTCGATACGCTGGCCAGACGATCCTTCTATTATTCTGAGGCATTTGTGTATTGTGAGAATGAAGGTGGAGTAAAAGCCTAGTCTTGATCTGGCACATGTATGATATGCGACCGTATACTCCGTAGAGGGATGCGGTGTGACAAAACGAAAGCATATGTGATCCGAAATTGACCCTAATGAGGGGAAGGGAACAGAAGTTAGCTGGATATGACTACATCGGGGAAGATTGATAAGATTTATCAAATTTTCTTATTTGATTGATCATATTTTATTGCCCAGTCATATTTTATAGGGGTCGTTCTAGTGGGGATGTTTTAGTGGGGTCGTTTTTGGTCAAACGTAATTAGTTCATGGTTTGGTTACACCAAATGCAAGAGATGCATAGTTTGCGTACCCAATAACCGAGATATTGGGTATTCAGGTTGATTCAGCGACATCCATTTGCGAAAAAATCAAATTGGTGATTTATACTTTGAGGCTAATATACTTCCGAGGATGTTGTGTTACCACACATGCTTCTTGTGTTACCACATAGGCTCAATTTTCCGAATGCGCATCTGCGTCTTGATTTTACGTAAGAAAGATGTTTTCCAAGACAATATGAATATTCCCCATCTTATTCGGTTTCTTTCTTGCTTTTGATCATACCGCGGTTGAGTGATATGAGAATTTCCCTGACTATGACTTGGGCTTCACCTGCAAAAGACGGATTGGCAGAGACATGGCCAGCATTGCCAAATGGACTGCTAAGTGTCTGCCTATTCATGGCATTTTTTATCCTCTTCCTTTTCATGACGCGCACCGTCTTTGCCTCGGGAAAAAGTCATTTGAGATTACCTGCCGGACCCAGGCCTCTCCCAATAATTGGCAATGTCCATCAAATGCTAAACCAGCGGCCTGTTGACGTCATACAGAAGTGGCATCAGAAGTATGGCACAATGGTCACTCTACGATATGGCCAGCAACTGGCCATCAGTATTGCGTCCCTTGATATTGCACACGACCTGATGCGCAAGCGAGGCTCCATCTACAACTCACGTCCTAGATTCATCATTGCATCAGAGCGCATGACCAATGGATTGAACTCAGCAATTATTCCATATGGCAAGCGATGGCAGAATCACCACCGTATTATGAATTCCTTGCTTGATGTTGGTGCGGTCAATCGATACCGCGGCCTGCAAGACTTGGAAAGCAAGCAAGTGCTCATGGAGCTTTTGGCTACGAGTGAGTTTGAGAGCAGCATATCTCGCTACGCCAGTAGTATCATCATGACACTGGGTTACGGCATCCGGTTGGAGCGGACAGACAACGAAATACCCGCAAAGACTTTGAAGATCAATGCACTTCCATTGGACGCCATGGGAAATAGTTACTATCGAGCAGTAGAGCTATTTCCCATCCTAGATCGTCTTCCTGGCTTTTTAGCCCCTTGGAAGCGGCTCTCCGTCCGTGTGGAACGAGAAACGACTGAATTTCATATGCAAAACCTGGAGACAGCCAAGTCAGCGTCAACATGGAACTGGGTCCAGGACGCTTTGCAGTCCAAGGCCGGGTCGCAAATTTCGTCCAAGGAACTCGCCTATGTAATTGGAACACTTCAGCAAGCCGGGTTTGAAGGAACTCGTACAGTGCTACGGTTATTAATCAAGGCTGTCGTTCTACACCCGAATTGCTTGCAGGAGGCCCAGCGGGAGCTGGATCGAGTTGTTGGTCCAAACCGGCTTCCCTCTTTCGACGACTTTCCTAAATTGCATTATATTAATGCAATGATGAACGAGGCCATGCGCTGGCAACCACCGACCCCATTTGCAATTCCCCATGCCACGACCCAGGACGATGAATATATGGGTTACCACATACCAAATGGTACAGTGATTATTCCAAATATGTGGGCCATGTCTTTCAACCCGGAGATTTTCCCCAATCCGTATGAATTCAAACCGGACAGATGGATTGAAAATCCAAAACTTGAACACAGTCCGTTTGGCTTTGGGCGAAGAATCTGTCCAGGGAGGCATTTAGGGTGGAACAGCATCTTTATCCTTATGGCTCGACTGATGTGGGCATACGATATCACTCATGCGTACAGGGATGGGAAGCGAGTCGATATTGATCCATGGGACATAGAGTTTTCGTTCACAGCCTCATCCCGGCCATTCGAAGCCTCATTCCAAGTCCGAAGTCCAGAGAAGCAAGATATTATAGAAAGCGAGTGGAATGTTGTATGCAAGGATACTGTACAAATTCTGGAAGACATTCGGCTAAAGAAAGCCAAGTGATATTGGATGTGGTTGATAGGAGACTTTCTCGCGGTTCAACAAGGTTATCCTATCTTGTTTATCGTGTTTTGACTGGGCTTTCTCGGGGTTTGGAGAAGAGAATTACTATTTTTATAGTATATTCTCTCTTTCTTAGTTTTTTCCTTATTCCTTTTACTATAGGCTTTCGTTACACCTGAACTGGTTCAACACTATATAATTACTACTCCGTATACAGCATATATTTATAAATTAGCAATTAAATGGTAGGCAAGTTGCTACGACTTTAACTATATATGCTATTTACTCCTAACCTTGTGCACTGAGAGTGGATGACTAAATTACTTACTGGCAACCTTGGAATATAATCCAATGAGAGATTTCTAGGTGGCATAATTAGTCGCCCGCACATAGGCGACCACTTTGATGCTTCCAAAGAACATCGACCAAAAATTGGCCTCTCCCATCTTTGTTTCCTTCCCTTAATCCTTCTCTGCCTGTTATGAATACTTCCATATCTCCAGTTTCCAAGCCGGCAGTGTCGCTGACAGGCCCTACTGGGGCTTTTATGGTGGAGTTGCTGATCTGGAACGGATCGCCCTTCAAAGATCACTGGGCGTACTTTGTTCGGTCGCATGCGGACCCTGATATCGGCGTAAAGATACATGCGACCGGCAATGTGAGAAGTGGCTTCGAGTTCGAAATCAAGCGCAGTGAAAACTTGCAAACAACCGACGACATTCCTTCGACAAGGGTTCCGCTGCAATGGGTCGACGCAAACTACTTTGACGAGAAGGCTATGCTCAACGACGGAGAATACAAAGTCGACAATGCGCCTGTCTGTGGCTTCGAGGGGAGTGCTTATGAGATCAAAGCTCCAGGGAAAAGTCTAAACACAATCAGTGACGGGGTGAGATTCATCCCTAACCCGTCCCCTAGAATGCATGCCATGGGTGTGTCCACCCTTAAAGCCACACCCACCAGGATTTATACTTGCTTCTCATTGTGTCACTGGGATATAGTTATATGCTAATTCATGTTCTAGTCCAAACCAGGTAGGAAAATCATTCAGAGGGACTGCCAGACATGGATTGTCGAGTCTGCCGATCAACTTCGCCGTGACAATATTTTGAGCAATGAGGTTGTCGCTTACCTTCACGCAATTAAACAGTGATGGCGTATTGAATCAGTGGTTGGGCCTGGTCTCTTTCCTATCAATACTCCCTCTGCATCTCCTATGAAATCTTCCCTGGAATGTCCACCATTTTGTCGTCCATCTATCGGTCGGACACCGTCTTTGAGAGATCTGTCCCTAGAGGGGTTTCCTAAATAGGGCATACAATAATTTGTCCACCCGTACGTGGACCCTAGTGCATAAATGCTCGGTACATGCAACCACTTTCGGTTACAGTGAGCATGCTCGATTGATTATTATTAGCGAGGCGATTTATTCTCACTAGTACTGTATCAACTGTGGCCGCCCCCACTTGAGCCGATGCTCTTAATGCCACATCGTATTATTTGTCCAATAACACTGCTTCAAACATGAAAATTCTAGCACAGTCTTATTCTGCAAGGGCGCTAATCATAAATTTCAAGGGCAAGTGGGTCAAGTCCAAAAGAACCAAGCGTTCCAACAAGAATGACCATGGAACGCTACAGGGACGGTTTCCCTTTCGCGGGTTCCCCGCATCTCGAGCCGAAGTGCCACATGCCCTAGCTAAGTACGGAGTACTCCGTACATATGTAGGGATAGACGGTTGCTTATTTTACGATGGGAAATACAGCTGCTGAAGTGTCGATCTTAATTTCCGCCCTTGAACCCCGGCTATGTGAGGCACATGCAGTAGTAGTGCCGTTTAGTGCAGTAAGCATACTCATAACAGTAAATGATCAATATAAATGAGAACTTATAGGATAATATCTATCTTGCGAGCTCCTCGAGTTTTAGGTTAGGCCGCAAATATGCAGGTTTTCGCAGATGAGGTCCGTATGACAGAGAATTTAGAACATTTAGAACAACTGAAGGATGGCAACCTTGGAATGACTTCTATAAGACTTAGATTGTAGTAGTATTTAGGTGGAGCACGCAACAAATGTTGCACAGAGTGACAAAAGAAAGCCGAGGTAGGTTGTATAATCTTCATGATCCTATTTTCTTTTTTTTTT
Organism: Penicillium sp. BW_162_3FA; assembly: GCA_008931945.1. Taxonomy (NCBI): domain Eukaryota; kingdom Fungi; phylum Ascomycota; class Eurotiomycetes; order Eurotiales; family Aspergillaceae; genus Penicillium; species Penicillium sp. BW_162_3FA. Next base: position 145,172 of record MUGJ01000093.1, read on the forward strand.
CTCAAAATCAAGCCCCTATAGTGGGACCTCACGCCACATTGAATGTCCAGCCGTCTTGGAAATCTCGACGCTGACTTTGAATATTACATCGAAAAAGACTTCATTGGAACATCTTTCAATAAAGCACTTCCACGGCGCTGTGAGTTGTATATGAACTACATATGATTGGTCGTCTCAAGTCTTGCCATTGAAGAATTCGCGCGACTCCACTTCACCTCGTAGTATTTGCTGTTGTAGCCTACAGCCTACAGTAGTGTTCGGTGACCATGTCAATCGCGACTCCATTCCGCGACAGCCGTTTCATGACATTATTTACTCCGTACTCCGTACTGACATCTGCCATTGCTTTGAAACTGCCGAACGCAGTGTGATCGTCGCTGCGAGGATGCTGGCACTGCGGTGAACACAGACCCGTAGGTGGTGGTTCTTTTTTGTGGGGTCATCCAGTGGCTGCCAATAGGATATGCGAGGCTTGCCATCAGATCGTCAAAACTCAATCTCGCTTGACTATTGATTTCGGTTTTAGCAACGAAAAAAACATGGCATTGAGCTAATGATTTTCCCAGGCCTAACACGGGAGCTGGGGTATAAAGACAATGGGCCTAGCGTCTTAGTCGAATTCTTTCCGCTCATTTGGCTCGTCCTATAACGCTATATTCGTCATGCTTTTTGGTCGCCTTCTTGGCGTGGCCGCGCTTGCTGCCATTGTTAAGGCTGTGGAGCTATCAGGCTATGAGTACATCGTGGTTGGCTCCGGGGCAGGAGGTGGTCCTTTAGCGGCGCGACTCGCCTTGGCAGGTCATCGCACGCTTCTTATCGAAGCTGGAGATGATCAAGGAGCGAATTTGAACTATACTGTCCCTGCTTTCTCTGCGACAGCTTCCGAGGATGAAGCTCTGGCATGGAACTTTTACGTCAAGCACTACGCCGATGAGTCTCGGCAAAAGCTCGACTTCAAGACAACGTACGAAACTCCCGACGGCAAAGAGTACACGGGGTTGAATCCACCGGCGGGGTCCACGATGAAAGGCACTCTTTACCCCCGTACCGGAACCCTTGGTGGTTGCACGGCACACAACGCCCTTGTTACCGTCTACCCGCACGACTCTGATTTCGAATACCTCGCCACACTTACCGGAGATGGGTCATGGTCACCCGACAACATGCGCAAGTACTTCCAGCGCATGGAGAACAACCGCTATCTACTCCCATTACTTAAGGGCCACGGGTATGATGGCTGGTTAAGCACCGAGACCGCACCACTAAGCATTGTTCTAGAAGACCCCCAACTTCTAAGCTTGCTGCTTGGCGGAGCATTTTCCCTTGGCAATGTGACCAAGTCAGTTTTCAACATCGGTACCCTGCTCGCAGGAGACGCAAACTCGGCCGCAAACCACCGCGATACCTCACCGGGATACTACCAAGTCCCCCTAGCATCCGATGAAAGCTCTCGTAACGGCCCTCGCGAGTTCGTGACTACCGTTAGGGATGCGAAGAATGCCGACGGGTCCAAGAAATTCCCACTTGACATCCGCATGAACTGCCATGTGACCAAGGTCACCTTTGACGAGAGCACCCCTCCCCGCGCTACAGGCGTCGAGTTCCTCGACGGGAAGTATCTATACAGCGCTAGTCCCCGCTCTAGGACTGCGGGCAAGGGAACACCAGGCTCAGCAGCAGCTTCGCGCGAGGTTATCGTCTCCGGCGGCGTGTACAACTCGCCTCAAATCCTGAAGCTCAGTGGTGTTGGCCCAGCAGAGGAGCTCCAGAAATTCGGAATTAAGGTTATCTCTAACCTTCCTGGCGTGGGTACGAATTTGCAAGACCACTACGAGACTGCGGTGCAAGGTCATGTCCCAAAGAACTTCACAGCCCTTGATGGATGCACGTTCAACCACGGTGATGATCCCTGTCTTGACCGCTGGAATAAGCCAGTTCTTGGTAACCACGGAATCTACTCGTCTAATGGATTTGGAGCTGCAATGCTCTACAAGAGCTCCGTCACTGCGGATGATAGCTTCGATGTGTTTGTGTTCGGTGGTCCTATCAACTTCCGGGGATACTTCCCTGGATACGGTGTCAATATCACCGAGCGCCATGACTGGTTCACTTGGGCTGTTCTAAAGGCCCATCCTCGTAACACTGCTGGGACTGTGATGCTCCGCTCTGCTGATCCCCTGGATATGCCCGATATTACTTTCAACTACTTTGACACTGGCTCTGGTGACTATCAAAAGGATCTAGAGGCTATCACTGAGGCTATTGGTGTTGCGCGCGGCGCCTTCAACCGCCAGCTGGTTGATATGTCCGAGGTCCTCCCTGGTGATAATGTCAAGACTGATGAAGAGATCCATGACTACATTAAGAATACGGCCTGGGGCCACCATGCTTCCTGTACTTGTCCCATTGGAACTGATGACGATCCCATGGCTGTTTTGGATTCCAATTTCCAAGTTCGCGGCGTCTCAGGCCTTCGTGTTGTGGATGCATCTGTGTATCCCCGTATTCCCGGAACGTTCACTGCGGTTTCTACTTTCTTGGTGGCTGAAAAGGCAGCTGATGTGATTCTGGAGGCAGCGAAAGCGAGCCAATGAGCCCACTTGTTTACTATTCGTGTATTATAACATCGTTAAAGCGGGATTCAATTTTGGATACGCCGTGTGTACATATTCGATCTATGTCTGCTGTTTTGGAAAGCGGCAAAGTAATTTTCAGCCAAATCCTTCTACTCAGAAATTTCTTATTCCTGGACTCGGACATGTCTTTCTTCAATAGCCCCGACGGGTTCTAGGGCTCAGTTATATGTTTGAATTCATGGTCGCTCTAACGCAAAAATAAAAAGGTCATTCCCCTCCTCTTCGAAATTATCCACAATCTTGAATCCGCACTTTTCTAGGACACGGCAACTCCCATGGTTCTTCTTTTCACAAAGTGCAAACGCCTTCTCGACCTCTGTGGGAGCATCTCCACCGTCAATTGTTCGCCGCGCCAAATTCCACCACATCTTCAACATCAACTGCAAAGCCTCTGTTGCGTACCCTTTCCCCCAAGAAGATGGATGAACTGCATATCCAATTTCAGGGAAGGGATCTACTTGATTGATGCTAAGGGATCCAACGACTCGTTCTTCTGTTTCCGGGATTGACTTGTCCACAATGGCATAATTAAATGAACGGCCGATGATATCGGAGGGACCACTTGTGAAGATCTTGGTTGCCATCCATTCACGGGTTTCTTCAATTGATTTGAATGGTGTTTTAGGGTGGCTAGTAAAGTTAGAATTGTGGACATTCCTCATCAATACCTACATACGTAGGCGATGATCTTTACTCACTTCATTTCTGCGACTTCGGGCCGGGAACGAATGGCGAACAGTGCAGCAGCATCGGCGTCGGTAATTGGCCGAAGAAGGAGTCGGTCGCTCTCAATTGAGGGCCCTGGTGATGGGACGATCACATAGGTGGGTTGTTCAGGTAGGCTCATGTTGAAAGTATTTTATTTCTTTATATTTCGGAGAATATTCTTGCAGATGAAGATCGTAAAGAATAAATAGGAAAATCGGACGGCAGCGCTAAGCCAGTCCCGGACTCCGATTGACTCACAAATCAACGTCTTTGTATCGGCATCCCGAATACTGGGAGTGAGTCACTGTATATGTATTCCTTTCCAATGTGTTAGCTTTTATCATTTTCTACAAATATTCCCAGCAATGACAGTTTGAAGAAAGGTAGAACTGTTTATTTTAAGGTAGCTATGACAATATGTTTTTGATGCCCGAAACCGGGCCCCGCATCGCCGGTGGCCACTGAGCCCTAAAATCGGCAGGGCTACTGTCCAGTCCCAAGGCGCTCTCATTGACCGGTCCGGTTCGACATCAGGTTTACGGTGAAGGCAGAACATGTCACAAGGTTTAATTTGCCAACAGAGTGCAAATCATGACCACAAAATATTGAGTTTCCGGAGCCCACGCTTCGGCTTAGGTTCCGGCTCGGGATTTTTGTGCCAGCTTTCGATGAAAGGCCGAATTGGAATTGCCGCTAGCGGGATGATCTTCGTCTTCGCCCAGAATTTGTGGGCGAAATACACGATGAGGATGAACGGCAGGTTGAAATATGTCGAAACAAAGGTTGCAGTATTCCAATGACCTCGCATAAATGTCGTAAACCCTCCGGTGAAGAAAAGAACAATGTATATGACCAACGAGATCCAAGTTATGTATGGCTGAAAGGGTGCTGCCCATGGGAGCTCCTTGAAGCGATCAATTCCCTGCTTCTTGCATCCATAGTAGAATCTGAGATAGACAATGCAGATGCAGATCAAGTTCACTAGAGTCGAGATGGAGACAAGATTTTGTAGCCATGTGAATACTGTACTGGCCGAATCGGAAAGACTCATGTATCCAAGTGCCATGAAAACGCCATAGAGGGCGACGGCGACCCAAGGGATACCAAAGCGGTTGATACGTTTGAAGACAGCAGGGGCGTGACCCTGGGTTGCCATACCGTACAGGATTCTAGAACCACCCAAGATATTGCTGTTTCCGGAGGACCATGCTGAGGTAAGAACAACTGCGTTGATGATCGAGGGAACCACCTTAATACCAGCATGGCGGGCTGCGATAACGAAAGGGGACTGCGAGGCTGTCCCCGACGAACCCAGGAGATTTGGATCGGCAGAGGAAACAATCAGACCGACCATGAAGATCGTTATCACGTAGAACATCAAGATGCGGATGAAGATACGTCTGGCGGCCATGGGAATAGCGTGACGGGGGTTCCGAGTCTCGGCTGCTGCGAGAGTGAAGTTTTCGATACCAGAGTAGGCGAAGAGAGCGTTGTCGAAAGTTTTCCAAAATCCTAAAAACCGGCCAAGGGACCCGCCCACTCCCAAGTACTGGACGAAGGGGCCATAGGGGGCTTTCCAGTAGGCAAACCCGATGGACTCGCCATTCGGGGCGCCGCCGCAGGTAATCACCTATCAAAATAAATTAGCACGCAAGGTAAACATATTCCGGGCTTGAAGGGGGCAATCACCAGAGCCATTATGTTGATACCGATAATGAGCATGATCTTGAGAATAGAAAAGCCAAACTCAAGCTCTCCATATACACGAACAAAGACAAACGCGGTAGAAAGCATGAGAAATCCAAGCACCGTGATCCATATTGCGTTGTTGACAGTGATCCAGAATTCAATGATAACAGCCGCAGCGACAATTTCCGAAGGGATCGATACAGCGTAGGAGTATACCTGGTTCCACCCGTTGGCGAACGCTAGCGCGGGGTCACAGAAGATCTCTGCGTATCGAATAACACCACCATTTAGAGGTACCAGGGCTCCCATCTCACCAACAGCGAAGACGACACTCGAAACAGTAGCACCGATGATTGTATATGCCAAGAACGCACCCAATGGTCCAGCTTCCACGATGGCACGGCCCGAACTGAGAAAAATACCCGTCCCCACCGTACCGGCGAGAGCAATCATCTGGATGTGTCGCTGATGGAGACCCTGTCTGAACTCGCGAACCTCCTTGAGCTGGCCCGCGGCATTCTCTATGTCGTGATTTTCCCTCATTTCGTCGTCTTCGTAGTTTGGAACTTTTGAGTTGGACGCAATTGGGGTATTAATGCCACTGGCATCCTTCAAAAGATGGGTCGTTATAACAGGTGACATTGCAAACCCCGTGGCGTGACACAAAATCTCTGAAAAGGAAAAGGCCTAAGATATGTAATAACATTATTATTGCTTGTACTTTTGTACATAACTAATTCTTCTTTCAATTGTGCAGATCGTGGCCCCGGGTATAGTTGGACAATAACAGCTACTTATAAACGGCGAATTTTCAATCCACATCTTGCTGTTGGCTACTGAACCGGGTCCCTTATTAAAACGCGGCTTTCGCGTAAAACGAAAAAAAGGAATGAAAAAAGAAACTTTTCAGCGGGGTTTAAATAGGGCATCTATTTACTCCCGGGGTCCTCATCTGCTGCCCAGATGTGGAGCATCTCCCGCAAGAGTGGGCCACGCTTTGTCAGATTTGGATTGATCCGGGACTATCGCCAGATGGATACATGTGTCTCGTTTCAGAATCCTCTATGAGTGTTGTGTAGTTGGAAGTTGGACCGCTTCAGCCGCGATAAGCATCTTATATTGTAATATAGTCCGGGATGGGCGGTTTGATGAGAATATAAGAGCAAAATAGAAACGAATTACAGTCTAGACTTTTCCATTCTCGAAGATGGAGATTTTATCCAGTAGTGCGAGCTATTATTATTCCACTGTTAGTAGTAAGTCTTGCGGACAAGAAACATATCATTGCACCCACCTCACCGTAGGAGTCAAAGGTTCTGGGATTGATGTAGCCATATATGTGGCATTATATCCTAGCATCTTCTTCCTTCTATAAGGCTGGTTTGTTTCTCTATTCCATTGGTCTTCTAAGGTTGCATACAATGCATGCATATCAGATGCCAAGTCGGTCTTTTCCGGGCCTTGGTGTATGCCACTCTATATGACCTCTTTCACTTCAGTTCACCTTATTCATTTTTAATTTTTCTCTCTGTTTACTTTCATCTGATTCCTTTACTTTTTAAGGGTTGGGCCAACCTGTATTTTACCTCCCTTTTTCTATATATCAGCTATTACACATCTAGTGACATGTGACTTTCCCGTTATATATGTCCATATATGTATCATTTTTAAATGTTTGATGAAAAGATAACCAAACGGAATTCTATCGAAAGGGCAGCGATAGACCAAAAGTTGTGAATACGTCAGAATTTAGTATTCTGGCAGCCAGTGCCCGTACTGGGACGCTGCACTTTCAATTCCCTACAATCCCTCATCCATCTCTCACTTCCAACTCTATGTAAAGGTGTTCCTCGTCCAAACAAACTCTCTTTCTTACAATCACCGCACCACAACGCTGCGATCTCAATTAACTCGTGCTGTACCCCTACCATATACGAATATAGAAAACCTCAAGTTTTCCTCTGCCCGTACCCAACCCCACTAACCCCACTATGCGCACAGAAACCCTAGGCGAGAGTCCCCAGCGCCGCACCGAAGACTCTGCCATCCCCAAAATGGCCAACCCTTGTTACAGAACCAGTACCCCATGTATTATGATGGGGCAGATTGTCGAACAGCGGTCTCTTCGCTTGGCTTCCAACATAAAAATGCCGGCTCAGACCTGCTAGTTACGGAATCTGATGGCTCAACCGAAGTATGGCACCAGCCTGGGATAAAAGTATGAACCGACAGATAGACATCTAAGCTTTCGCTATCCTTAAAATTCATATACCGATTGTGGAAATAGCCCGGTTGCCATAGAACTCCTGGACCTTTTGTTGCACGTGTTAGCTTTTTGACCTTTTGCGTCAAGGACAAGAGCAAGGACAGGCATAAGAATGACGGTGATGGTGACGGCGACGGCAATACTTCTATCACTTGCAGAAGGTTCCACCGAGGTGTAAGGCTCCAGAAACTTCCGATACCGCAGAAACGCCTAAGAAGAACGCCAAGAAAGCCAAGGCAAGGAAAGAGAAATCCCCGATCCTCCTTCTTGTTAATGCCTCTTTCGGTCCGGTATATGACTGTGCTATCTATAAATTTCCGCTCGAATGGCCTGTAGTATATCGCATATACGATGAACAAAGGGTTATGATATTTGGGGGCGTTTCCGAGAAGTGTATAAGCGTGTTAATAACGATTATAATATGCTCCATACAGGCATGGTTGTAAAGGGATGGTGGTAGTTGAGTGATACAACACAGATTTTGCTGTATTTGATCCATATTGTTAACATCGGGTTCTTACTTCGCACAATTGTCTGGTAGCTCTTGGTGGTCAGTCTCCATGGCGTAATTGTCCGGGTTGCGCAGTAGTAGAGCGTTATACCCACCGTTGCGCTAGCTCGCTCCGAAGGATTTCTCTGAAGTCGATATTTCAAAGACCGGTGTGTCTATCTGAATTTGTTTGAATGTCAGTAAAATTCAAGCAACCGCTCATATAGAATTAAGCGCCAGATGCTCATGCGGTCACATTCTCAAATTTTTGACCCTACAATATCATTTCCCAAGTTATTCAGTTCAATCCCTGAATTACTCTGTCGTCATATAATTACAATATAATTACACTTAACGACTTCTTGCCCAGGTCAGAATGGTCGTTTCAATAAGCAGTGGGAAATGGGGGTGTGGAATTCTGTTCGGACACTTCCAATATCGTCCGGCGATAACTGATTAACCCGTTGGGTTGATACCTAGGTACATTTATTTGACATTAATCAAGATAATACACAAGATTTCCGAGTCCAACCACCCGGTAAACCCTGTGTCTAATAGATAACCGAAATATGACCAAGTAGATCCTTCAGCCCAAACCTTCTCGGACCCGGAGAATGCACTTCATTTCAAACTAAGGGCATCAACACCATCGTACGGAATTCCAAAGCTCTCGAGCAGGTTGGTTGCAGCGGTTTCACCCGACTTGTAAGCACCATGCACGCAGCCATTACCAACAATAGTACAATGCTCACCGGCGAACTGCAAGCGACTGGCTTTGTGGTTTTCCAACGCATCAACCAGAAGCTGCGGCTCATCTCCAACCTTGTCGGCGGAGTAACTCCCATACCCAGCTAGCGGGTCCTGAGTCCAATGTGTAGTTTCAACATTGATCAGACGGGGCAAAGCCTTGTAGGGTTCTGTACGGAATAATTTGAAAAGTGGTTCAAAAAATAGATATATCTCCTTCGGATCTTGCATACTCTCGATGCGTTGCGTCAGAGGCTCCGCGATCTGTACGCACAACTCTTTGCTGCCCGTCATGATCCATAGGTTGATTGTCACGGTGGCGTAGTTGAGGATATTATCATTCTCCCCAATGGAGAATATGCTGGAGGTGGACTGCACGGATGACCCAGACGAAGTATCCGATTCATCTGGCGGAGATGGGTAGAAGACGAACTGGTCATTCTCCTTTGACCAGAAAACGTCGGCAAATTCAAAAAACACCTTGCCCAAGGCGCCGTAGCTGAACTTGGACATGCCCTCTTGGATGTCACTCGGCAAGGGTGGGTTGAATGAGATGAGGCTGTGGTGATAGACGCCTAATGGGCTAGTCATGATAACTGCATCTCCCCCAATGAACCCGATTTCTCCAGCAGCATCCTTGTACCGGATTCGAGCTGGCGCGGTCCCGTCTTCGTTCCACTCCACGTCCTCGACATGGTGGTTGAGTCTGATGATGCTCGGATCGCTTCGGAGAGACTCTGCAGTCCAGTTCACGATCCGATCATAGCCGCCCTTCATATATAGATTGCGCTCGGTAATGAAGTAAGAGAGATGTTTGGAAGAGGCTTGATCCGTACTAGTGCCGATCCACAATTCTACCTCGCGGACAGCCTGCGGAGCCCAATCACGCTCGTCTTCAGTGATGAGCTGGTGTTGAAGAACGAACTCTTTCGCGAATTCGTGGACAGGACGGTCCTCGGCCTCCGGGTTAGTTTCGTAAAACCACTCGCAGTAATCCGCGAACTCGTCTGCGACTTTCTTCGCTTTGAACTGGGATCCAGTTCGGCCTTCTCTGGTGAAGTACAGAGGAACGCCATCGTCATAATAATACGGGATAGATAGCTGGGGAATGAGTTTCACTAGGATGTTCTGGGAAGTTTCATGCATCCAAGCGGCCCCTGTTGACCATCAGCACAATCTCGTTTTGCTCGCACCCCCCTATTCCAATCTCTGTTTCAGGTTCGTATCGTTATCTTACCAATATCTCGGACATGGTCACCCTTTCGGCTGGTCAAGATTCTTCCACCAATGCGATCGCGTGCTTCTAATACCACCACTTCACAGCCATGGCGGTGCAGGACAGCTGCGGCATGCAGTCCAGAAACTCCAGCGCCCACCACAATCACCTTCTTGCGCTCCGACCTCGCTGCGTGTGTTCCCTCGATCAACTCCTTCGGAGTCACATCGAACGCAACCAGGTCGGAGCAACAATTACTAGGTTTTATGGGATTAATTCCCGTGATGGGAGAAGAAAGGTGAAAAGATTGAGCCATTCTGAGTTGACAAGTTGACATTCGATGTTGAAGTTATTGAGTAAACACTGATCAAAAAACAAGGACCACGTTGAACAGAAGTTGAGGGGGTTGAGGCTGTGTTATCGCAGTGCATAGTGACCACGGGGGCGCTTTGGTCTTATTGGCTTTTATTGCCAGCAGAAAATTGGCTATCTACGTAGTTTTCTAGGTTATTATGGGGTAATAACCAATTGGATAAGCACTTCTAGTCACATGGATATGTAGATCCATATAGTAGATATGGAAAGATACTTTTCTATATAGGAATTATGAAGTACTTGCACATTTATAAATATCTCAAATAACATTTCAAGAGGATATCGAGAGGACAACAGAATAGTCGAATCATAACATTATCCAAGTCCTATATGGTTAAATATAGAGGCCACATAAACGACCGACTATTTTGGTTATTACTCACTTTCTATAAAACCTCGTCATCAGGTTGATACATATAACAATAATTAGTATGAAAATAACTTTGAAAAGGGCGGAGATACAGGCGGTGAATCTTAAACCGCCAATAGAAGCAAAGTCCGTAGTGGTCGCTATGCATTGCGATAGGCTGTGAGGGGAAGCCTTGAAGCGAATCCACAAATGTAGTATTCTAAGGTATTTTTTGACATAGTCAAATTCTTCATGGAGTAGGAAACGATTTTATCGTCATTCCCCTTACTGATTCATGTCTTCAAGTCCCCCAAATCTGATCAGACCCACATCCTGCCCGCATGTACCCGCATCGACCGGCAAATCACGAGTGACATATGGCGCGGTTGGCCGGGATTGCCCACGTGAGTCCTAAATAACGTCCAATCAGACCAACGATGTAGATAACGCCCCGGGCCGTGGCCTTGGAGTTCACCGATGGGGTAAACAATGACGACTTTGCAGAACGGATCCCGAGTTAGCATCGCGGTTTGTTTCAGAGAGAGCGAGAAGCAGAAAAAAGAGATGAAAGAAAATTTATTGTTCAGTCTGAAGTCTGTGAAATTGCCAGAAAGAAGAAAGAAGAAAGAAAAGGAGAAAGGCAAGGAGTACACAACATTCCAATACAGAGGGGGCGTGTGACTCGAGTCGACTTTCCCGCCTAGGCAGCTGTTCCTTCCCAATCAGTCACATACCCCCAAGCACTTCCAAGGTTACTCCTGCACCAATACATTCCAAGTTTGCCTTAGCGACCTGCTCAGGTGATTTTACATTATGATGCCAGAGGTTGACACAGCTCTAAAAAGGAACCCAAAGATGTATGTTTCTTGTGCTTCTCGGTGATAAAGTACCACCTTGAAAATCAAAATGAATCATCACCGTTTGATATTCCTGTCCCTTCTATCGAATGGAAATGACGCGGTTTTCCTCTTCTAAATCTCCTATCTCCAGTTTCTACACGGTATCCCATTTCGCACAGTGCAGGATCACATCAGATATCGCATCAGAACAGTATCGACCAATGAGAGAGGTGATAAACCCGTGAATACCAGATCGCTTGATGTCAGAGAATGATATAGTTAAAACGCAGATCCTAATATGCATGCAGATATGCATGGACCTACCTAGGTAGGCCTAGCTTGGGGAAGTGGAAAGATACGCGGTATATTCTCCCGCCCAACTACTCCCATCTGTTGAACTTGTAAACAAAGGCTTGGATTCGACGACGTGGCGCACATTCGAGCTTCAACGGACCGAAGTGTTGTCATGTAGCTGGCATGAAGCTCCTTAGTCGATGTTAGTCTAAGGGCAAACCAAAATAAACCATTACCTTCCAGAGTAGCATAATGCCTCAGCTAAGGCCCAAGATAAAGCCCTATCATAGTAAGCTAAAGGCGAAGATAATGAAGTTGTAACAAGTATAGCATGGACAAAATATTTGAGACGCACTTCCGCAGGAAGGGCCTTTGCCCATGTCGATAACTTGAATGTGGCATCTGGTTGGCTATTCACATAGGTACCATCCATCCAAGATAGCTCAAGTGGAAGAAGCTCCGATAAGCCCCTGCCTTTATACGTGTTATCTACAGTCTTAAGCTTTGGGCTTTAATGAATTGTAGACTAGGGGTTTTCTCCTAGAGGTTTGGTCAACTCAAGTGCGCTATTTAAGGATGTTAAACTAATCAGAGGCTATCTTGTTGTTCCAATGTTATCTTAAGTTTCCACTTAAAACACCTGGGGAAAAAACAAATGATACTATGGAAAACCAAGTTACAAGCTAGCCAAGTGATCTCTAGGTTGGAACGCTGGAGCTCCCCTTTCGCCCAGAACGCGTCACATATGGCCTAAACCTGTTACATGGGGGAAATTTCAAAATACTGAGCCATTCTAAGTTGTAAACTTCACATTCGAGTTCGGGGTTTTGGAGTAAATCAGGGTCACACGACCACAAGTTGGCATCGGGAGGGGATATGAGGCCATAATAAGCCCACTTGAGGACCACGGCGAGCTATCTGGAACAGCCCTAAAGGCAAATATATTTTTCTGATATCATCTAACCCAATCTGATTTGATATATACGGAGTATGAAGTGAAAGAAAGGAATAAACAAAGGAAATGTATTAAGTTGTGCTTGGAAATGCTTAGCCCGTTGTTCCAAGGCTTATCTATTCCAGGACCGCCCCACATGTCGAAAATTCTTATCCTCGCAATTTTCCCTTTTCTTTTCTTTTCTCCCCATCTCATAGAGATTCTCTTTTCTCAGTAAAATGTCTCCAGCATGACTGGCTTGCCAGGTCGGGTTTTAATCAGATTCCGATTTTGAATTTAGCAATGGAAGACGACCTACTACTCAATGGCACCGAGCGCATTTGCGTTGACGGGGAGGTCGCATTAATTCCCACACCCACCAATTCTCCAAATGATCCACTGAACTGGAGCTCCTGGAGACGGTATTGGCATTCACTTTTGGTCCTTGTGTTTGTTGCCCTGACTGCGGCAACCGCCAATGATGCCAGCAGCGCTGGAAATGGCATGAACGCTGAACTAGGCATCACGTGGGACCAGATCAACATTGCCGCAGGCGTCTTGTTTGTCGCCATTGGATATACCACATTGCTACTCGGTCCAGCACCTTTCTTATATGGAAGACGTATCTCCTATCTGATTTGTCTGGTGTTTTCCGTCGTTGGCTCCATCGGGCTAGCCCGCACACAAAATGTCAGCGACAACATCTGGAGCCAATTTTTCGTGGGCGCCTCCGAATCCTGTGCCGAGGCGCTTGCCCAGCTGTCTCTTTCTGATCTGTTCTTTCAGCATCAAAGAGGTCTGGTACTGGGATTATACGTTCTTGCCACCAGTATCGGTACCTTCATGGGACCCATGGTGTCCAGCTTTATTGTCGACTCTCCCCTGGGATGGAGATGGGTGGGCTGGCTTGCTGTCATTATATCCGGAGGCTTGATCGTTATCTTTTACTTCACATTGGAGGAAACATCTTTCGATCGGAACAACCCCATTCACGGACATGATGCATCTCCTAGCAATGTTGAGCGCACATCGAATGATGTCGCGCTGAATAAAAAGGAGGGACCGATTGCGAGCGTGCAGCCGACACCCTCCGACCGTGAACTCGACGAAGAATGCGGCCAGGAAAAAGGAAAGACGTATTTCCAGCGCATCGCCCTGATCACCCCATCGCCAACCCTGGTGGGGACGGGCTTCAAGCAGTATGGCCGTCGCCTGTTGCACACACTGCGCGTCTTCACCTTCCCGGCAGTCCTCTACTCGGGCCTTCAATGGGGTGCCCAAGACGCCTGGCTGACCTTCTACCTCACCGTTGAAACGGACAATTGGTACGAGGCGCCCTGGAACTACACCGATGCCGCGGTTGGTATCATGAACGTACCGACCCTTATCGGGTCAGTCCTCGGCTGCATTTACGGTGGATGGTTCTCCGACTTCTTTGTGATGTGGATGGCCAAGCGGAACAAGGGCATCTTCGAGGCTGAGCAGCGTCTCTGGCTCCTGTTGCCTGTTGCGTTTATTGGTCCTGCTGGCCTCATGCTCTTCGGGATCGGCTCGGATAAAGGCTGGGACTGGCACATGCCATATCTTGGACTTGGTTTTATTGGTTTCGGCTGGGGTTGTGCAGGTGATCTTAGTATGGCGTATCTCATGGATGCGTACCCGGATATGGTGCTGGAGGGCATGGTCGGTGTCTCTGTCATCAACAACACTATTGGTTGTCTTTTCACATTCACGGCTCAGAATTGGTTGGATGCGCAGAGTCTTGCCCAGGTTTTCATTGCGATTGGCGTTTTGAGCTTCTGCTTTATTATGACCACTATACCGATGATCTACTGGGGCAAGAAGTGTCGGAAGATGACTCGGAAGCAGTACGAAGCTTTCCTGCTGCTTCGTGATGGACCTTCTTAGTTGAGGGTTTGTCTGGCTCGCCATTGCCCTCATATATTCCTTTGTTCATTTTGTCAATATAATTTGCAATAATCTGTGTATTTTGAGGCTCTTGTGAAATAGGAAGGCTCCGTCTGCTCTGACTTGAATATACCATTTCTGCTTCAACCCGCACTAGCTAACCGTTCCGCTTAACGCTTGCAGGTCATCTTGCGGTGATTTTGCAGTAAGAGAGAGAGAAAAGATCTCGGGGATAACAGAGGAATGTTATCATTTAAGACATCAGTTCAACCGAGCACGAACCATCTTAGTGGCTAAATCTCCTTTGATAGGTCATTTCTATGAATAATTTGGAGATGCAACTCGGACATGGCGTAATTAGAACACTTATAATGCCCCACAGATAAAATTATCACTCAGGCCCTCATAATTTATCTAAAAGGTAAGACTCCTATTGTACTACAAATCAACTTGCTGTCCGTCCGTACGTAGGTCGTTCTTCAACACTTCAATCTAGCCAGAATGCAATTAAAATATATCCAATATTTATCATATTCCGAGCAAGAAATAATTGAGTAAAGAGAGAATATTGACTAGAACTTCCAGGATGCCAGCCTCGGAAGAATTATTACCAGGCGTACGTAGTCCTCCCGCTAGTTCCTACCCATCTGGGGCCAACTACGCAAGCTGCCCCGTCATCTTCGATCCAAGCTTTCTTTGGGCGGGTCGCTAATTGATTTCAAGCCACAACTGATACATCCTGATATTCTACACATCTACAAAGTACATGTCTCGCAAGGCTGCTCCACTATGGTTTCTATTCACAGAGCCAATCGTTATCCCCCGCTGTGGTGGCTGGGTACATCTACGTCGCGGTCGATGTGATGTCCCAAGGTTGGACATATTGGCGCAGATCTAAGAATAAATAACGAACCCATGTTCATATAAATGTTGTTCTCGCTTGTTTACTGAAGCTAAATCCCACCGCTTATAATTCCTGTGGATTCGCCCACTTTCTTCGATTCTTGTCGATCGTTTTGTGCATCCATTACTTCATTCGTTCACTCTACGGCTCTACAAACTTCAATATGGCTTTTAAGTCTTACTACCAGTGGGCTACTCTCGCCCTGGCTGCGACTGCTGCTGCACAGACTACCACCAGCTGCAACCCTACGAAGAGTATGTACTATGTCATATGATTCACCGCGAAACCACACTAACACTTCATTTCCAGAGACTTGCCCAGCAGACACCGGTCTTAACAAGTACCGCCTGAACACCGACTTTACCTCTGGGTCTCTGGGTCGCTGGAACACCACCGCCGGCACCGTAACCAGTACCGACTCCGGCGCCAAGTTCACCGTTTCCGAACAGGGTGATGCCCCGACAATCGAAAGTGAATTCTATATCTTCTTCGGCCATGTCGACGTCAAGATGAAAGCCGCCAACGGCACCGGTATTGTCAGCACCTGGATCCTAGAGTCCGACGACTTGGACGAGATCGACTGGGTAAGTCCACCGGCGTCCGAAGCCACCAATCTCCACCCCCCTAAAAAAAGCGCACTCACTAACGCCAAAAACAGGAACAAGTCAGCACCTATGACACTGAAATCCAAACCGACTACTTCGGCAAAGGAAACACAACCTCCTATGACCGCGGCACAACTGTAACTGTCTCAACCCCCGAGGAAACTTTCCACACCTACTCAATCGACTGGACCGCCGAGCGCATCCAGTGGCTCCTCGACGGCGTTGTCGTGCGCACACTCAAATACGCCGACGCCCTCAGCGGCAAGAACTACCCCCAAACCCCCATGCGCATCCGCATCGGTATCTGGGCCGGCGGTGACCCAGATAACTCCGAGGGCACGATCGAGTGGGCCGGCGGCGAGACTGATTACACCGAAGGCCCCTTCTCCATGTACGTTGAGTCGGTCAATATCATCAACTACAACCCGGCTTCTGCGTACAAGTACACCGATAAGACTGGTGCCTACACCAGCATCACGGCTTCCAACTCTACGACCTCGACTAACCTGAGCTCATCGAACTCGAGCTCGAGTGCTGCTTCGAGTAAGACTTCTGCTTCGGCTAAGGCCAGCTCTTCTTTGATTGCTTCTTCGTCGGCTTCGGCTTCCGCCGCGGCTTCTTCTATTAGCTTTGTCTCGGCTGCGCCGGTTACTTACTACACTTCTATCTTTGCCATGGCTATCGGCTCTCTTGTTGCTGGCTTTGTTCAGTTCTAGATGGTTGTGTTGATCATCTAATAGGTCCGGGTGGTCTGTTGATGTGACCTAGTTTATACAATGTAGATATATGACGCATTCTTGTTTTTCAACCATTCCTTTTTGTTATATACAAGAATATTCCGCCGCTTATGTGGCCTTGTCATATCTTTTTGGAAGACTTTTCTTTCTAAGATACTTTCTACCCTTTTTCAGCTTTCTGAATTTTCTATAAATAACATGTGAAAGGTATTCATAACTAGGTGCTGACCTGATTTTTATAGATGTACTAATCGTTTCCATTCTTGGACATTCCTTCCTATAAGCTACCGCCTAGATTGTGTGTATCAATGGTTCAATGGTACAAATAAGGATGGCACGGTGAATAGGAGGGAATAGGGGGTCGTCGGGTTCTTAAGTGGTCAGGGTGTGTTTTATCGGTAGCTTATAGTAGGTTATAGTAGGAGGCCAGGGTTACTAGTTAGAGGAGGTGCGCTGAATAGGCTTTTCAATGCCGACCACACATCCGGCGATATGTATGAAACATCCCAACTTACACAGTTTATTGCTGTGCTAGGTCCGCCGCCTACTGCGTTTCTAGCGCTCAGTCCTGAGAAGGTGGGATGAAGGTGGTATGTGTTGGTTTGCTTCGATCATTCGGTGTGACCTGACTTATTGCCAATCTGTGGTTATCTAGGGAACTGGAGGGACATTGTCCCCATTCTTGAGACGGGAATGCTTGAGTCACTAGAAGGTCAAATGAGTCTACCTTCTGCGTTTGTCGGGTTTATATATGGAACTTTGACATGCCGAATGAGAGAGGGACTGCTAAAGATTTTTTACAGGACCCTTGGTTGGAAAACTGATGTTTTATATATGGATTATGTTAGGACTGCTTTGTATAACAATCTCTGCTCAATTCTTTCTACCAATTCTTTCGGTCTATTTTTTATGCCTTCGCATATTGACCGTTTTCTGACCAGGTCCAACTACACCAAAAATAAAAAGAGCTCGAGAATTCTCAACTCTACAAATGACCAAAAACAAAAAAAGAAATTGTTGTGCATCATCCGTGAATCGAACACGGGCCTCGTCGATGGCAACGACGAATTCTACCACTAGACCAATGATGCTAGTTGATGTGTGGAGACTCGGGTGTTGGCTATATGAGCGGATTTCACGAGTCTCGCTTTCCGTGTGAGATTGGGCTCCACTGCTTCTACTTTCCATGTCATGTAGGTCTTTAGGATCAATTGAGAGCTAAGTCATGGTGGAATACTTGAATATCAAATTAAATGCTATAAATAACTTTTATCTTTTATCGAATACATTATTCATAGGAGATATTTTGATCACATCATTCATTCGAAACTACCATACCCGAAGATATATATCGGAGATTGGTTTCAACGATTATTCATTTCTTCTCACAAATCAATCCAACGATATCAACATATACAAGACAACAAACGGATGTACTGAAGTGACGCTGATGAGATAAACATGTAGTTGGTCATTAAGACATAAATAAACGAACAGATACTTCAAATGCAAAAGTAGCCAGCCCCGGTGAAGAAAGAAAAAATATGCAACAGAAATGCAACAGAAATGGTATATATAGGGAAATCATTGTTCATCAGTGTTCAGTGGAGGATTCACGATATTCGGTATCGCTGGAGAGAAAGGATGTTGATTGTCAAAGTGGTCCAGCTCACTTCCGTCGCCGCCGTACCCAATGCTGTCGCGATTGTCATCAATGATGCGTCCGTACTCAAGGAGAAGAAGATAGAGATAGATATCAAGATCTTCATTGCGCAGCGCATGCTGTGCCCATTCCCGACTCTGAGATGCGATCACCTCTGCCTCGAAGTCATGCTTCCGGATGTACGGCTCGCTAACCGAGAACGCATCCACGGGGGATGCTTGTGGTTCCAGACCGAGGAAGTAGGTCATTAATCCGTACAGGTCATCGTAGCGGTTGTCCATGGGGACGAAGTGACGCCAGGGGAAGAGCCGGGAGTCATGCCATTCGCGGAAAATAGTTGCCTTGATCCCCAGTGATTTGCTAAGCTGAAAGGCGCGCCACCGTCCGGAGAAGCTGTGACCGTCAATGTCGACGAGGTACTTTGCCTTGAACTGCTCGCTGAAATCCTTGGGCTTCTTGTACGTCCAAATATCGTTGTAGAAGGAGCAGTCCGGGATGCAGCCCCAAGCCTCAGTAAAGCCGACATCGAAGTGGTCCAATGAAAATTTGCTTGGGTAGAAGTCGGGATAGGTATGATACTGCCCCAGACTGGTTTCGGAGAGAATGGAGACCGTATCTGATCTCATGTCAGTGTTGTTGGTAATTTGCACAAAGCGTTGGCGGTGCATATGCTGCCAATTATCTGCAACCTGAACGCCGCCGGATGTGACGCCACGCCAGAGGAGAGTGTCCGCTTTGTCTTCCCACTCGTAGTCGTGTCGCGAGTTGTACACATAGCGCTTGTCGTCCATGAAATACATATTTGCAGGGAAAAGGATATCGTTGTTCACGCTAACCTTGCACTCGCTGAAGACTGGGATAAGTTTCCTTGTGATGAGGTTGCTGGATGCCGAGAACAAAAAACCGTGCTTTTCTCCAACACGGGGCCGACGGTGCATAAATCAGAGGAAGCAGTAAAGTTGGTGACAAACCCACCCGAGGGGGATTTGTATAGCTTGTCGGCATCCTCCACAGTGAGATTGCCATTCCGAGCGGGAGACTGAGGGTCACAGGAATCTCTGGCGAAGTCCATGTATAGCTTTCCAGCGATGGAGAACCAAGATGGGTCAACATGATCCTCGATGTTGGAACCTTCCTCTAACAAATATTTCATGTTCGGGGTGAATCGATCCTGCGCATCGCTGGGTAAGCTTCTGGTGAGGGCTTCGGTGCGGAGGTATTCCTGTGTATCCTCAAATGAAACCATGACTCGCGGCTGATCCATAATATTAAGCGCAATATCCATGTCTGGAAGATACCGAGCAATGCGTTTAATCGACTTTCGTAGAGTTTCAACCCTCCATCCTTCAACAGGGGAGTGAACAACCTTCTTATTGCGGATTTGCACACCCGCAATTCCGTCGCTAGATTGTAGCGAGGCTGCCATCTGTCGAATTTCTGCCGGAGGAACCGCCCAAAAAGGCCGCAGATCGCCCGTAATCTGTTGGAAGTCGTCCACATTATGCGCCTTCTTTTTGCGTGCGAACATGTACCATTCCTTGAAACCGGGAGGTGGGTGTCGTCCATATGTTTCACGGTATTTGGCGACTGTCTGGCGGAAACTTGTCGTGCGACCATTATCATATTCCTGCCATTTCCGGTTCGCGTCCCTCATTAGGTCGGCGATAGGGTGTTCATCGTGCGCATACTCTCCGAACACGGGACTCGTTGTTGCGGAGAAGAGACCCAGATTAGGGAGGCGGATTATAGAGTTGTCGACAGCATGGGTGAGGATTAGGAGGTTGATGAGGCATGTGGAGGTTATTGCGCAGGCCAATAGCAGGTAGAATAGCCTGCGACTCCGAGGGAGTGAGCCGAGCATTGAGGATGGTTCCCGAAATCGGGGAGCTAGGTTCCCGCACACTAAATTTCGACGACCTTGCAGGGATTATTGACAAGGGCAAGCACGAAGGCTATGAAAAGGAGGTGAAAAAGGACATGATTATAATAGACACTTCGGAGTTGAGAGGGAAGAAAAGAAGAAGAAAAGTCGCCATAACGCCCCTAAATGCTACTAAGTCTCCAAAGGCTGTCCCCAAGACGCCAAGGGTTGACAAACAAACACCATACCTGGAATAGAGTTCTTGGCTGGTCTTTTTAAAATTACATGTACGGAGTAAAATATTTTAATATATTATTTGAGAGAATTACATATATACGGAGTACCTATCATGAACATTATCTAGAATATATAGAATGGACATACGGAGTATAGAATATGTAAATGTAGATCTCCTTCACAAGGGGGTTGATCAAAGGTAGATCAAAAGATCCAAAGGAACGTGGTCGAGCAACCCCCGGGGCCGTGGGCCCCAATCAGGAACCCTCGGCGCAGATGGCCGAGCAGATGCCGAGATGGCCGAGTCCAATTTCATTAGAAGACGGCTCTTTGTGTATCTCCCTAGCATTACAAGATACTTATTCTGTACTCTGTACACATGTATATTGAACCAATTTTATTATTTTTTTTCCCCCACATTTATTGCACTTCTTTTACAAACTAGAGAATGGACCAAGCATTTCAAGATTGATCGGCATTAGACTAACCATTAGGGTTATTGTTCCAAGCTTCCAAGGTTCTTCACGGGCTGGTGAGACATTCCTGACTCAGCTCTTATATAAGCCAAAGCCCTTGAAGGCCTCAGGCATAAACCCGCAGCTAAGAGCTGTCAATGCGACTCTCACACACCTTCATTATAACTTCTTTCAGCACGCACAATCTCTCCCATGCAGATGACGTGATCAATAACTCCTCAATGGGTGACTGTCCCATTCGAAAAATATGGCCCTAAAACGTACTCGCGCCGCGCTCGAGGCCGACCTTCAAGCAGAGCAATCCCCATACGCCTTCTATGGAACCCCGTTACCCCCACTTGACGAGAGTGTTCGCGATGATGGCTCCTTTGTGCCAATATGGAAACAGGAACTGAGGGATGAACATGGGAGCAAACGTCTTCATGGCGCTTTCACCGGTGGATTCAGCGCGGGGTGAGTAGCTCCTAGTCCAATGACCTTCGAAGGGACAACCACTGACGCCTGCTAGATACTTCAACTCCGTTGGCTCGAAAGAAGGATGGACCCCGGCGACATTTGTCTCATCGCGTCAGAACCGTGCCCAGAAGACCGAACAGAAACGACCCGAGGATTTTATGGATGCGGATGACCTGCGAGAACAGGAAGAAGCCAGACAACTACAGACCGCCGATGAATTCGCCGGTTTCGGCTCGACCGAGCTAGATGCTACACGCAGAGCAGGGCTCATGGATATATTGAAAACCGGCGGAGAAACCATGGGAGTGAAGCTTTTGAAAAAAATGGGTTGGCGCGAAGGTCAAGGAATCGGGCCTAAGGTGCGACGCAAAGCCAATCTGGACGAAAGCTCTGCTCCGGGTGGCGATGCGGGAGAAACATACCTTTTTGCTCCTGAAAACCCACCCATGGTTGCTTTCATTCGCAAGACCGACCGCAAAGGTCTTGGGTTCGAGGGCGAATCGCGCTTAGAGTCTCACAATGCTTTGCAACCCATCCCAGATGCCGAGGAATCAGACTCGTTCTTTGGGGGCCGGTTGGCTATCCAAGGGAAAGGTCAGCCCCCCAAGCCGAAGGAATCTCGGCGGGGAGGACTCGGGGTTGGCCCTTTGAATGACACTGGGTCGGATGACGAGGATCCTTATTCTCTTGGCCCACAAATATCATACAACAAGACCATTGGAGGGGATAAAAAGAAGAAGAAAAAGGTCAAACCAGAACCAACAATCGCGTCGTCCAACCCGCTCTTGAATTCAAAGCCCGTGTTCATATCGAAGAAGGTGGCCGCATCACGCGGGATTGGAGGTTTCCGAAAGTGCCGCGACGGGCGCTTACCGCTAGATGGATTCATTCTTGCCGATGCCATCACGGGGCTGTCGATTTCAGAGAAGAAATACGATCCTCCTGCGATACCCGAGGACTGGAAACCAGCGAAGGAAATCTCGTTAGAAAAACGGGACCAATCGAACTATGTCTCTACAGCTGACGCCGCAAAAGCCTCGTCGCTTAATCCCACGTCCAGAGCAGCACTTCTGGGTGAGGCTCAACTTCCTGGAAAGTCTATCTTTGATTACATGACCCCCGAGGCACGAGATAAGATTGCCAAACTTACCGGCAACGCCAATTTACCTCCGGCTTTAGGAGAAAAGGCACCTGAAGGATACCAACTCCCTGAATCACAAAGGCGCAAGGATCTTTGGGACCTCGTGCCAAAACTGGACAAACAGATTGCCGCCCAAGCCCTAGCTCGGGCCGTTAGTGGGTGGATGCCTTACCAAGAAGATGAGAAAAAGCGTGCACGCTACCAAATATTCCTCGAAGTTAGTGCCGGGACTCGCTCTACCCTCCCAGAACGAGTGGAAGGTTCTAGCACCGATGAATGGGTCATAGAGATGCAAGAATTTGGCCGAGCTGCCGAGGTCTTCAAACCCATGTCCGGAGTTATGGCATCCCGATTTACCTCCTCTTCCACCGCGCCCAAGATTGTCTCGGATGGCCCCGACTCTGCAGAATCTGGGCTCAGCAGACCCGCTGAAAAGCCAGACGACCCTGCAGTAGCGGCCGCCAAAATTGGCATGTTCGGCCCAATGACCCGAAGCACAATCCCCTTTTACCCAACTCGTCTTCTATGCAAGCGATTCAACGTCAAACCGCCAGAGAATGTGCAACTTGACTCCAGCGAACGACCTGGAGCCTCCAGTTCCGGACCTGGCACGCGCTTCCAGTCCGCTGGATTCCAAGCCGACACTGGCCCCAAACCATTGGTGTCGCAGGATATCATGAACCAACTTCTCATAGACTCACTAGGTTATCTCCCTACAGCAGATGGACTTGATCCATCTGCAAGTGGCCAGCCTGCTATCGCTGCGCCACCCCCGGTAGTTGTTGAACCTGAGCGCAATGATGCCCTGGAGGCAGAGCGGCCCGGCGATGCAGTTTTCAAAGCTATTTTTGGGAGTGATGACGAAGATGACTAGAATTAGGCTTATTTGTATAATCTAATGAGAATTCATGTAATTTTTTACTTATACCCCTGTACTCTATACTCTGTACGAATTAAGCAACTGTGCTCTGTAGATCATTGTGTGACTGTTGGAGCCGCCCCAGTGCCCAGTGGCATGAGATGGGCGAATGGGACAAATTGTGGAATGTACCCTTGTTTCTTCTCTTATTTTTGCTTCTGTTTCATTTTCATTTTCATCTTCATCTTCATTTTCTATTCCTTTTTCGTTTGACAGCTGCCTCTTTTTGCCTCGTCTCCAACCCAGTAGGTCTGTGCTCAACCTTAAGGATCTAGTTCGCTTCAGAGCGTTGACCAACTGCTCCACGCAAACCCCTCTCAAAACTACTTCCCCTCCTCATATGGAGCTCCTTGATCGCAAACAAGATGGTAAGAATCTGACCCCGACCTCATAACCCCAAGAACCTATACATATATCATCACCGTTAAGACTGGTCACATTGCTTGGCATCGAACGTCACACGACTTAAAGCCCCGGCTCTCATCTCCATGCTATCTAAACCCACAAATGGCGCCATAATCATAACTAACAATCTCGCCTTCAACACAGGGCTGTTGCGCGTCAGTGTTGTCGCGTAATGTCGACGACCAACCCCACAACCAAGAACACATCTCACAAACAGCTACGAGGGATACCAGCGACCGCTCCACGCAGTCCAGGCAACGAACGCGGCGCCCCAACCTCCCTCTAAACGAGCACTACAACGAACCAGTGCGCAACCATGTGTGGCGCAGCAAGCGACGGACCTGGACGCGCGCACAGCTGGACCGCGAACGCGCGGAGTTCTTCGAGACGCGCGTTACCGGCAGGCCGGAGATATGGGCCGCTGTTTCGACGGTGGTATCGCTGATTCGCAGCGGTGACTTGAATACCGCGCAGGGTATTATTGATGCTGCAGGGATTACTGTTCCCACTGGGGATCTTTGTGAAGGGTGCTATGATGAGCAGGGTGTGCTTTACAAGCTTCCGCAATGTGTTGTTAGTGATCCGGAAAACATGGCTCCATCGTCTTCGCGGGCGGGTAGTGAAGATGGTGGTCCTGTTGGGTATGAGGAAGAGGAGCAGGACTCCGGGACACTCTCGGATGGTAAGCTCGCTACGGATGATGCTTCCGGGGACGAGTTGATTTCCCAGGATGTTGAACGTCGCCGGGAGGAGAAGGGGAAGACCAGCGAGCGGGATTTGATCCGTGTGCGTGCTCGTTTGAGTGATCGTGGAGGCCCTGATATCCTGATTTCTATTGGTAAGGGTCAGACTGTGGGATTTCTGGCGAGAAAGGTGCATCAGGAAGCCAAGGTTGGTTTATGTTATTGATTTGTTCGTTTCGTTTTCTGGATTATTGCTGATTTGTTGTTTAGCTCAAGAATGATAGGCGCGTTCGAATCGCTTACCTAGGTCACTTGCTCAATGAACGTGAACCCCTCGTTGATCAAGGGTGGAAGACTGGCCATGTTGTCAATGCTTTGGTCGTTTCCCCTGTTCATGATCTAGGCCTTAAACCCCGGTCCTGAGAGGGTTTACCACGGAGTTTCTGAGGCATCGACAATGGGCCACGACCAACATGGGCCACGACCAACATCACTCTTTTTTCTCTCCCTTTCTATTTGGACCTCCAGCGTTCTGGCGTTTCTGTCATCTGATCTCTTCTTGCATAATACCCCGAATCTTTTATCTTGTTTTTTTTTTTTTGCTCCAATTACGAACTGGCAGATACTCTTCTTGCACTTACCTTCTCTTTAATTTGGCGT
This sequence comes from Penicillium sp. BW_162_3FA, assembly GCA_008931945.1. Lineage (NCBI taxonomy): Eukaryota > Fungi > Ascomycota > Eurotiomycetes > Eurotiales > Aspergillaceae > Penicillium > Penicillium sp. BW_162_3FA. The sequence goes on from MUGJ01000093.1 coordinate 170,370, forward strand.
GATATCTCACGTGGGGATATTCATACTCAAGTGAAAGTAAACTGGCTCTCTACATGTATCATCGTCCATGCGTGTTGCATTTTGTGCATCTAATTACTTGATCTACTTATGATTGTGCAATGTCTCCATTCCCCCCAGGTTCCAAGTTGTGTCATCTTCTTATGTAAACCCAGGTTGGTTCCAATACTTACCTAGGTGCATAGAACATGAATAATGAGCAATTCAAGCAAGCTATGCCACGTTTACCCTATCCCCTCAAGTTTTCAGATGTGTCTTAGCGAGCCCTTTGCCTGGGAATGACCTACGCGATCGACAATGTATGGTGTCACGTGCCATGACGTACGTGGAGTACATGCCTATCATGACCCCGAAGTCTCGCAGCCGGCAGGTCTCTCATCCCCGCATGTTAATATTCGTTCTCGTGTGGGTTTGGAGTTATGGAAAATCCATATAGCCAAAATATGAACTACGAGGCAGATCGTCAGAAACGCGAGGTATATCGATATTTCCAACCAGAAAACCCGGCGGCACTCAATGCATCACTTCTACAATTTGATGAGCATGTGGCCTCAATAGGAGATTTTTCAAGAGTATCGACACCCTTTATACCTGATCCCTCTGGTTCAGAGACAAATTTTGTCGAAGGCAGCTCTCCGTCAAGTCCAAATACAACTTTGACTTCTTTTGCACAACTGGCCGCTCTACAACTGAACGCGCAGCGTGCTTTTATTACGTACATTACTCTCCTGCCCTACCGTTTACCCTGATCTGACGTTTTCTAAAGTGTGTTGAACACCGACTCTCAGTTTATATTGGCTGAAGCCACAAGGAACACCAATCTTAAAAGCTCGAAGTCGTCCCTCGGAGAAGGAGATAGGCTTTTCGTCGGAACATCGACATTGTCAGATGCTTGGAATATATGCCAGGTAAGCTGATATTCAGAATATTGCAAATGTTCCCCATATTGACGCCTATTCCTTCGAATAGGAAACAGTTGCACTTGGCTCAGACAACGAAGATGGATTGTACTCATTTTTTATTGTCGACGATCTTCAACAAGAAGAACGATTCAAAGAATTGCCTTTTGTGACACAAGAGCCACACTCTCGTTTTTATGCGGGAACACCCCTAACTAGCGACAGCGGTATCAATTTAGGATGTCTGTTTGTATTGGATTCTGAACCCCGTCAAGGGTTATCTGATATCGAGAAGGATACATTAGGAAAAGTGGCAGAGATGTCAATGGACTATTTATTGGTTAGCCGTCAAGCCGCAGAAGGGCGACGGGCCTCACGGCTATCGCGTGGTCTCCATCTTTTCGTCGATGGCAACTCCAGTTTTGCCAGCAACGCTCACATATCGTCTCGTTCGAACAGCTCAGCACAAAGTTCGTCCCCGCAGGGATCGCCTCACCTAAGAGCCAGTCGATCTACAAGCTCCCAAAACGATGAACTAGGGTTTCGCTCAGCACGCTCTAGATCAGGAAAAGGGTCTCAAAGTGGCGATACACAACCTTTGAGCCCAGCTTCTGATCAAAATGATACATGTGTTCCCTCTAGTCCAGCGGTATCGTTGCACAGCTCGCAAGAGGACGGCGGTAGCTCGGAGGGCTCCTCTAGCAGCAACCACTGGCTTTTCCAACGTGCTGCGAACCTCTTGCGACAAAGCCTGGACTTGGATGGTACTGGCGGTGTCATGTTCTTGGAGACCAGTGATAACTCCTCGGAATATGTCGCAGCCGGTCATTGTGACTCCGCTGAATCTACAAATTCTGCTCCTATTCTTGCACTGTCCACCAGAGATGATCCATTTTCATACCAGGCAAGCTCTACGCTGTCAGATCCAGCTGTCAATCTTGACAATATCTTCCTGAAACAGTTGACGCATCGCTATCCTAAAGGGAAACTCTGGTCATTCCACCGTGATGGGACATTTTCAACTTCGGAAGATCAGTTAACCGACGAGTCTCGGAAACAAAGGAAGAAGTCCAAGACCTCGGAGACTAGCAAATTGAATGAGTTCTTTCCTGATGCATCTCAAGTCATGTTTGTCCCGCTGTGGAATGCCACAGATACGCAGTGGTTTGCTGGGTGCTTTTGTTGGACTTCCCGGCCAACGCGAGTTTTCAGTCCTGCTGTTGATCTGAGCTCAGTATATGCCTTCGGATCCTCTATCATGACCGAATACAGCCGTGTTGAATCAGTTATCGCAGACCGCCAAAAGGGGGATTTTATAAGCAGCATATCTCATGAACTACGCAGCCCGTTGCATGGTGTCTTGGCTGCGGCCGAGTTTTTTGGAAGTACTACCTTGGACCAGTTCCAGGAGACCCTCCTCGATACCATAAATGCATGTGGTCGAACTCTCTTGGATACAATGAATCAAGTTTTAGACTTCAGCAAAATAATGTCATTGGAAAGACACAAGAAAACCTTCAAGCGTGGAAAAGATCCATGGAAACCAAAACCCTCCGAGGAAACCGTGGCGCACCTGGATACATTGGTTTTGACAGATGTGGCTCTCTTGACAGAGGATGTTATAGACAGTGTGTGCTTGGGTCATTCCCATATACAAAGGTCAGCCACGTCTACCAATCGCCCCACAGATATCTTGACAACACCTCCTTCCAAGTCAGTGAAAGATGGTACCCAAGTTGGTCACGTCTCAGGAGTGGACGTCATTGTTGACATTCCTGACAATGACTGGATGTACAAAGTCCAGCCAGGGTCGCTGAGACGCCTCATAATGAATATTCTGGGCAATGCACTGAAGTATACCAAAAAGGGTCGGATCTCTGTCTGCATCGAGGCCAGTGAGCGCTCAAAAGCCCGTTCTCGACGCCAGGGTCTCGAAGATATGGTGACATTGACCATCTCAGACACGGGCAAGGGCATCTCGAAGGAATATCTTCGGAAGCACCTATTCACTCCGTTCTCACAAGAAGATCCCCTATCAGTAGGAACTGGTCTCGGTCTATCAATTGTTCGCAGCATTGTGAAAACCCTCAACGGGAAAATTAATGTTCGAAGTCGACAGGGCGAAGGCACTATTGTCAAGGTGTCACTCCCTCTCGAACGTCTAGTGGGCGATGAAAACCCACAATCACCGTCTCACAAGGAAAATTCAGACCAAAATATACTTAGGGCATCTTCTCAACTCCGACGGGTCGGCTACAGCGGGAAGCGTGCTGCTATTTGGGGAATTGATCCATCTCGTCTTGATAAGCATCAGTTCTGGGCCTCCATGGCTCGATATATCACGGATTGGTATGGTCTGCAGCTTGTTCCTCTCTCCGCCAATGAGCCTATTGATATTCTGTTTGCGGATGAAAGAGATTTATCCGAAAATGAAATACGCGATTTCCCACCCGAATTGCCAAGTCTGCTCGTCTTTTGCAGTGAGATAGGTGACTATGGTGATTCTAGGGCACAATGGTCGCACCTTGCGGGCTCTCTGGCAATCCTACATCGACCCTGTGGTCCACGAAAACTTTCCCGTGGTATTTTGGGCTGTCTTGATGCAAAGCCGACAAGCCCTATATTGAATCTGCAGAATCCTGGGCAAGACTTAGTACTTCCACATCGACCCGCTTTTGCAGCCTCGGCTTTATCAATTGAAGAGTCCAACCCTTCATTGTCAGGAAATCCACGATTACCAGATGCCGAACCATCAATTCCCATGCCGGGGTCCAGCAATTGCACCATTGATCGCACAGAGCGTAGCGCTTTGGGGGTTACATCGTGTACTGACAGCTCTAGCCGCACAATATCTGGGAGTACTGGTTCCACCGATCCCGTGTCTTCTTCGTCTACCCGATCTTCATCTAGCGGCTCAGATCATGTTAGCACCTTACCAGGGAGCCAAAACAGACCTCGGGTCTTGGTGGTAGATGACAACAGCATCAACCTCCACCTCATGGTGACTTTCATGAACAAACGGAAAGTCGTGGTCCTAGATAAAGCCGAGAATGGCAGAGCAGCCGTCGATGCAGTTGAAAGGATGTTGCAGGGATATGACCTTATTTTCATGGACATGTCTATGCCAGTTATGGACGGATTTGAGGCGACGCGCGCTATTCGTGCAATCGAGAAAGAACGGGATGACTGTATTCCGGCAACAATCATCGCGTTGACGGGACTCAGTAGTTCACGCGATGAGTTCAGAGCCTTGGACTCGGGAGTGGACCTTTTCCTTATGAAGCCTGTTTCTTTCAAGGAAGTATCACGGCTTATTGATGAATGGGAGGCCAAACGGCCGAAATAGAATATGGCGATCATTATCTTACTTGATGCAGGCTTGCCACCCAGACGTGGAAGACCACGTCCATGATCATGGTTTCTTGCATTGGCATTTACGGTTTCTGATTCCATGCCCTTGTTGTTATTTGGGCTACACATATGATGGATGATGAATGATGGCGAGATTCGATTCATTATCTAAAGTTTTTATATTGCGCCCCTACGGCTTAAAGAGCGATTATATCTACACACAACGCTCAATCGCGGTAAATTGGATGCCAAAATTGGCTACTATTCATGCCATTTTCAGCGTCCTTTTTACTGAAACAGTTGATCATCAAGATCCTGTTATTCGGACTGACTTTTACCAGGCGCTCAGTGGGCGATTAGCATTGATCGACAGTTCTGGAGAGACCATAAGCACAACTCTCCTATCGTGGTAAGTAGTCACCCATACCTCCCAACCTTGGAAGTATGAAGGGCCGCATAAGGCAGATGTATTTGCAACTGACCCCTAATCGACGGCTTGAATATGTTCAAACCTCTCCAGAGAATGTCTATAGAAGGACTTCTGAGGTAAGCTTTGATGATGGATTCATGCATTGCTTCTCATTAAATACAAAGCACATCTATAATCAAGGAGCGATGATCTTCCAATGCTTTCCATAATTTCTCCCTCAGTGGATGTTGGGTGTGGATAGGTAGCTGTTCACCCCAACTTGTGGACAGTGGACAATGTACTGCCTTATGCCTCAGGCTTCAGATACTCTTAGGTAACTAATCCCCGATATGGAGCTCCTGGACAAACAATGCAAACAACTCTATCGCAAAGGAAAAAAAATAATTTATCGCAATCTTCGATCTGGATTTTGAATCAAGACAGTTCGATAGTCTCGAACTTTGATTGAACTCAACTCAATTGCATACCTTTTAAGGGTATTCTTTGTATACTTTCACCGAGATCAAGGACCACCTCTACCTTGATATCAAAGCATCTCAATTGCTAGTCTTCTCATTCCTTGAGATAAAACCGTACCAATGGACGGCCAAAAAACTCCCTTCGTGAGGGAGCTCGGTTCGAGTGGTATGAATATTATTTTTTCCAATTGGAAAACTACAACGCTAATCGATCCCTTCAGACCGGAAAGTCCGCGACAAGGCTCTCGAGTCTTTAACCAAATTCGTGCAGTCTCGCACCGATCTGACCCTCGTTGATCTCCTCAAACTGTGGAAGGGCCTGTTCTACTGTATGCACTACCACTATATCCGCCGAATATCAAGCGCAGCAAAACTAACCTTCTCCCAGGCTTCTACCACTCCGACCGACCCCTCACACAACAAGCCCTCGCCCGCGCACTCTCCTACTCTCTCGTCCCCTCCCTCCCCCAAGCAACTCTCCACCGCTTCCTGCGCGCCTTCTGGATCACCATCGGCCGGGACTACCACTCACTAGACCGCATCCGACTGGACAAGTACCTGATGCTGATCCGTTGCTACGTCGGTGTGGCATTCGAAGTTCTCTTGAAGAACAAGACCTCAACAAAGAACGCAGATGGGAAAAAGCGCAAGCGTGAAGACGCAGCCAAGCAGGGCCGCGGCAAGAAGCAGAAGAAGCAGGCTGAGGCCGAGACCGTCGAAGACGAGGAGGAGAAGGACAGTGCCGAAGACGCTGAGGCTAAATTCCCCGATCTTGCGGCTTATATCTCCATTATCGAGGAGGGTCCTTTGTGTCCGCTGAACTATGATGAGGATCAGGCTCCCGATGAGGGAGACCCAAATTACGTGCCTATGCCGCATGGTCCCGACGGCCTGCGTTACCATCTTATTGACATCTGGGTTGATGAGTTGGAGAAGGTTCTGGAGTTTGAGGAGGTGGCTGGTGATGAGGATGAGGAGACCCCTAAGCGGAAGATCAAGGGTGATGTGCCCATTGAGCTTATTCTGAGACCGCTGGAGAAGCTCCGCGCCGAGAGTGCTTACAAGCCTGTTCGGACGAGGGCGGCCGAGGCCTTGGAGGATGAGCGGTTGTTCGAGTGGGGCGTTCGGACAAGAAAGTCTGAGGAGGACGATGACAGTGAGGAGGAATGGGGTGGCTTCGAATGAATATTTTAGTTATAGTATGTGAACAGGATTTGTATAAACAGACTGAATTCATTGCACAGCGTGCTAGCGATTATCTCCATCAGTCAGCCACAGGTTCTATAAGGAAGCTGGTGCTAGGCATACAGGTGTAAAGGACTACAAAATGTATTCACAGGTCTCCTGTTTCTTTTGGGTTTACTGTACAGCCTGATCACAGAATATCAAACGTCTAAAGCGATTTATAGACAAAGCACCAATTATTCTTTCGCGTTAGGGTATCATGGGTGGATGCAAAGACCCAGCAAGCAGTGGATATATAGAAAGCGGACTCTCAACAATGATAGGTCGGACGATAGCCAATGGCGACTTTCATCGAAGAGGCGGATTGGAAGCACGATTTAGCGGGGACCTGCCGCCTCATAGGAACGACCCGATTTGGTGAGTATCGTGCCCAGTCCCTGGTGGATCTCGGCTTGGAACGCTTCGAAAGGAATTCGTTCACCGTCAATACTGATATAGCCCTCCTTCTGGTGGGGAACTAGACGAAACGCAGACGCTTTGCGGACATTTAGTTCAGGCATGTCGAAAAAGCGGCCACTGGGGATTTCGTTCATCATAGTAATCGCCGTACCACGACTGACTGTTCCGTCGATAGTGATCACGTCCATCAAGCCGTCGTCCGGCAATGTGGCAGGGAACATATTTGTGTCTTTCGACATGATAGCCATATTGCCCGCGTAGAAATTTCCCATGGTTTCTCCCGAAACCACCTGCCACCCCTGGGGCAGCTCGTCCGTGACGGTGCCATACTTCAGCTCTGGTAGGCCTGGGGACTCTGCAGCAATTTCGAGACGTTTGCTGTCAGCATCCGGATCCTCTGGGCGTGTAGACCACGCAGCGTAGTGTTCCTTGATTCTCTCTTTGTCGCCGATTTCCACCTTGATGGCTATATCACAAGGCCATATCGTCTGCCGCATCAAACGAACCAGAAAACCGTATGTAAACCGCTGAGCACCCATCCAACGCAAGTTCTCAGTACCCAAATCACATTCAGCGACAATGCCAAAGGACTGCGAGAGGAAAGAGAGCGTGCGCGAATCTTTCTGGGAGATCGAGACTAGGTCCAGCGGGGTCCTCAGCCCCTTGACGATTGCCAGCGCCGCAATCGAGACGCTACCAGTCCCGAAAGCATTCCACGTCAATCCATTTCCAGAGCCACATGGGAGCAGTGCAACGGCGGTTTGCGCTAGCGCCTTTCGAGCATCTGGCCGCTTGCCCAACCCGTTGAACACCTCGTATGGCAAGCCGTCACCAGAGCAGCAAACAAGCGCATCGTAGGCGTCGATGTCAAGATTTTCCGCAATGTTAATTGCCTGACCCCTGTATTCCGTGGTCTGTACATCCACTTGACACTTCGCTGCGGCGAAAACCGGTGCCGCATATCGCTGATACAAACTCGCAGCTGTCCCCTTCCCACCAAAAGGATTGACTAATACCTTCAATCGTTTTCCTCGCAGCGCCTTACCATATGCACCATCAAGTAGTTGCTGCACCCATGTCTCGGCGACTTTCTTTTCTTTTTCGGAGATTGGGTATTGGACGGTCGTTACGGAAACATCGTCCTTGGCAGCAGGCTGTGCATAGGCGATGACGAGATTAGAAGCGGTTACTTCGGCGCCGAGGATGTTGTACAGCGAAATGGCATGGTTGGTTTCTGGTTCTACAATGCGCGCACAGCTTGGTCAGATTATTTCCGTCAACAGTAGCGCCCGCGATAACACGCGATCACCAGAGGGGCCAGTGTCAACTTACTAGACTGGAGTAATCCGCAGCAGCGACGATCTGCTTTAGCGGGGCGGTCATCTGCATGGGTGAGAATATGCCCACGCGCCGGGTGTGGAGTAGTCCATACCGAGTATGAGGAGCGAGTCTGCGCCGATGGTCAAAGTGACAGATTCGTCGACAGTCAGCGTGGTGTCGTGCGGATCCTGCAAAGAGTTGTCTGGGGAGGACATTTTGGATAATGATGGGAGATTCAGGGCATTATAGATATGTAAAGAGGAATAGATGAATCTAGGAGGAAGTTAATGATAGAACAATGAAAGTGCCCATATGCAGCCGCGGAGTTCCGGTGGGCCCAGACATGTGGTCCCTGCATCTTAAAATATGACAACCCTTGAATCATATACGGAGTAAATATAACAACATATACGGAGTAGTACTATACAGCATATATTTCCTAAGAATACTAAGCCATTTATATATATGAATAGATTATAGCTGTTTAGAGACTACTATAATACCCTGGAAATATCAAAGACATTGTTCTCTATCCACTACTCCTGATGAGACATTCATCTCATCTACACAATAAAGAGACATATAAGTAAACAAATTCGTCTCGAATGAACAGAACAGAAAGATAAGAAGGGGGAAAAGGATAAAAAAGCATGATATAGACCGCAAACCGCTGGAAAAACATTGACTTATGCAGTCGCTGCCTTGAGACCCTTCAGAGAGCCCAAGCTCAGTGCCAGACCCTGGGAGCGACTTCTTATCCGCACAAATCCTGTAATTGGCCCATCGTCTCCCTCCTTTTCGATGCTCAGGTTTGCTAGTGCATCCTCGCCTAGTTGAATAGTCAGTTATCATACCAAGTAGAAAGGGGTGGATTATAAGAGGGTGAAAACATACCGAACACACTGCGCGCATATAGGTTCGCGCTCAGGAAGCGGCAATCTCCCTTGAGCGAAGCATCGGGTGTCAAGCAGGCCATATTGGTGCTCTCCATCAGCTGCTTGAGGAAGTCACGCAGAGTTTTGGCCTTGGAATTGATGTTGACCTTGTTCTCCCACTCGAACTCAGTCCACATGGTACGGAACTGGGTCTCGGTGCAGTGAGCAGGCTGAATATAGTCCATGATGTCGGCATGGATGTCGTTGAGAATGACCACATGGGTCTCGGTAGAGCTGGCGCCGTCATAGACAATGTTACCAAAGATAACACCGGTGTCGGTTGACGAAACCTTGACCGTAGCCTGGACATTCAAGAAATCGCGTGGGCCGAGGTTGTTGGTGGATGGCCGCTCAACGACCTTGAGGTCACCGAGAGTTGCAAACTCCACGCACAGGTTTTGCAGAGTTTCCGTTGTTTGGTTAACCAACAGGACGTCAAGAACAATGTCGAACTGGTGAACGGTGACATAGGCTTCAGCATAAACAGAGTCGGAGAAACCAGTCAATTGCACCACCCGGCTGAGCTTCGAAGAAACATCCTCCACGGTAGAATCGCCACCGGTTGCCTTGGCAAGATCCATTTCAATCTCCTCTCCGCCCTCGACGGCGTTCTTCTTGGTGAATTGGCGAATGGGGATAGCATCGTCAACCTGGACGGCACTCTTAGCCTTCTCCACTGCCTCCTTGGCAGCCCTCTTCTTATCCTCAACCTGGACCATGGCACGGAACGCCTTTCGGGTGTCCTCCAAGAAAGTGGCCTCGAGCTCCTTCTTCTCGGAGAATTCGGCCAGGGATCGCACACAGGTCAAGATACGATCCACAGAATCCTCATCAATAGGAGCCTTAACGAAGTGGGATTGGCCAACGCGCATGATGGAAATCATGATAAGCATGGCCTCGGCACGCAGAGCGTTGGTGCGAGCAGTATCCTGAGACACCTCGGAATGACGCATCACCAACTTGGTCAAAGTCGAAGAGAGCACCGTTGCGAGGTAGTAGTCGCCGTCCAAAATAAGCTGGCGGAGAGGAGGCTTTTGTGCGGCCTTGACAGCCTCGAGACGAGCAGCTGCCGCCGACTGGCTGGTGAGAGCGCTTTCGGTGGCGTAGGTGCCATCTGCAAGGACCTTTCGGGATCCAGTGGGTGCGGCCTTGGAGTGGCCATTGGCCTGCTCCATCAGCAGGGCGTTGTCATCCGGAACCTCATCCAGGAGTCGTTGTTCGGATGCCAAAATTGGGATTTCACCAAGGCTGGCTCTGATCGTCTTCCAAGCATCCCGAATATCCTTCTCCTCCAGGGAGTATTCACCAACAACCCAGAGAACTCCGCGGTAGACCTTTCCAGCTCGGACTTCGCTCAAAGTTGAAACCAGGCGGGCAACGATTGACCCACGCAAGTCAGGGAACTTCTCCACGACCTCTTTGACGAACGAAATCACATCGACGGCGGAGTTATTATTGAAGTCGGCAATAAAGTCCATGAGGAGATCAACCACGCTGGCAGCAATTTCGGAGAACTTGATCGCGCAGGAGTGTATTGACTGTACCAAGATTTGGCGATACTCGCTATTCTGTGGGGGCCGTTAGTACTGTCGTATTGTGCAAAATGACTGTACAACCTACCTGTTCATATTGTTCGTCGACGGTCTTGGCAAGTTCTTTCTTGAGCAACATGATGATTTCTTCCACGTTCTTGCTCGAGACCATCTCCATGGCAAGGTTGAGGGCCTTTCTCCGGACATCAATGTCAGGGCTGCTGAGAACCCGCAGGGCCTCCATGGTCAGGTCGTCCAAGACACCCTCATTGCGAATTCTGAGCTGGTTCACACGTTCCAAACAAATGAGCTTGACGTTGTTGTCAGCCTCCCGGATAGCGAGCTCGATCAGCTTGCTCGCAGCGGCTTTGACGGCGACAGGGTTGCTTGTGAGGGCAGTAAGAGACGTTGCGGCTTCGTAAACAACGGTGCTAGTGGAGGCGTCGAGGAGCTCGAGCATGAGTTTCAGGTATCGCGACTATTGTACGTTAGTGGCCCCGACATTATTACTTTGAACGCTGTAAACCCACCTTATTCTGAGTGTTCTGTACTGCATCCTTCCGGAGGAACTCCAACTCGGCTAGCTGGAGCAGCTCGTCTGTGTTGGGAATTGTGTCAAACGTGGTGCGCAGATACTCGAGGGCCTTCTGGTGGCTAATGGACATGAGTGCCGCAAAGGCATTGCGCTTGCAAGTGCTGTCGGTCTCCGATTCGAGGAACACCTGAAGCAACTCCGGCGCGTCGGGAATGAGGGACTCGGAGTGCTGGAAAATAGAAGATACAGCCCATACGGCATTCTTGCGGACATAGGCGTGACGATGTTGCAGACACAAACGTGCGGAGGAGAGGAGGGGCTCAATGAGCTCTGGTTCGCGGAGTTTAGAGAGGAATCGGAGAGTATTGCCTCGAATGTATTCGTTGGGATGTTGAAGATCATTGCGAATGCCGTTACTGCGAAAGAAAGACTTGTCAGACACAAAAGACCATATAGCAATGGCCAGGGGCATCCTTACCAGACCAGGATCATCTCTTGCTTGAGCTTGCCAGTAGAATCGTGTTTAGGGCAGATTTCATAGAAGAAATAGAGCAACTTCTTCAATGACTTGCTTTTCGACGGCATCACAAAGCGAATGATGTGCATGAGGATTTGCGGCATAGGATCTCCATTCAGCATGATGGTGACAATTGTCCGCATTGTTTCCAACTTGGTCTCATCGTTGCCTTTCTCCAGCTGCAGCTTCAGCTCTTGCACAGTCGGCTGGTCGGCAGTATTGTCCACATGGAGCAAACTGTAGGTATTTTCGAGAAACGACGCCATGGTGGTGGATTGGGGGAAATCGGAACGAAAGAGAGCTGCAAGTTGTCAGTTCCGGGGTTGTTTTGGGGACACATCAGCATGTAGGAATCAACACATACAGTAGGGGTAATTCTCCCGGGAATAGGAGGTTGCGCCAGATATCAAGAACAAGCAATTAGTGTAAAGCAACACCCCTCGCCAGCCTAGAAATCATTAGAGGTTATATGAAGCGCAATGGGGAGGGACCATCAACTTGTCCCTTAATCTGGCCCCCCGGCGCCGTCTGTGTGGATGACTAAGCCACAGCCCGCCGCTTTTCAACTGCCACTTCGACGTCGATTGCTCTCTCCCCATTCACTTACGACCTCTAACATTGAGTTTCCCCAGGATGTCGAATGAGAATTTCTACCTCCGATACTAGTAAGAATGATATGAGTGAGCCCGGGTTTCCTCAGCTGCTGACGGTCCTCACAGCTCAGGTCACTCTGGGCGGTTTGGACATGAGTTCCTAGGTAAGTCTACGCGCGGGCCATGATTACTTTATTCTACTCAGTCGCTAACTTGCATGCAGAGTTTGACCTCCGTACCATTTCCGAAGGTAGCAGCGCCGCCGTACGATATGCAAACAACTCGAACTACCGCAATGATTCCCTCATCCGCAAAGAAAGTGAGCAGGAGAATACATACCAAAAAAGAGAAGCGAACACAAACTGATAGACTAATAGTGTGCGTGAGCGATGCGATGGTCGAAGAAGTTAAGCGCATTATCAAGGATAGTGAGATCCTCAAGTATGCACTCACATTATCTCACAGGAAGAACCCGCGCGCTGACCCCTTCTAGGGAGGATGACTCCAAGTGGCCCCAGAAGAACAAGGACGGACGCCAAGAGCTGGAGATTCGTATTGGAAATGAGCACATCTCCTTCGAGGTAATTTACCGAGCTAGCTTATGGAAGCGGCCATCAGCTAACACTAAATTGTATAGACCGCCAAGATCGGCTCACTAGTCGATGTGACCGAATCCGACGACCCCGAAGGACTTCGAGTCTTTTACTATCTTGTGCAGGATCTGAAAGCTCTTGTATTCTCGCTGATCTCTCTTCACTTTAAGGTATTGTCAATCTTGCTCCTATGCTTCGAACATCGTTTGACCATCCTCTGCTTTACAGATCAAGCCCATTTAGTTATTGAGCGCATAAAACGAACTGAAGAATAATTGGGGGTTTTGATTTGATGATACTCGTCAGGCGTTCATTGAGGGTTTCTTGGGATGCGAACCCAATTATAGCGCAAAAACAATGAGATTGATACCCCTCAGGCCTCAGGCATGTTCATCTTCTATCCTTTCCGGGCAATTTATGCCTTGTGTGTTTGTAGCTGCTTGGGCTAGCATGAATATTCCAAAGCAAGATGCTCAAAAACGTGGCAGAAGATAGCTTGAGAATATTTGTCCGCGCCTTAGGTCCTAGTACGTATCTCCGATGAGAGATGAGTAGTTCATCTTACATATTCCTACCACCGGTGATCTTCTCGCTTTATATGTCCAATTCACTGCAATGACAATTCGGCACTAATTCCTTAAGTCTGGGGCAAGTTCCTTGAGGCTTTACACTTGTACACACCCTACGAGCTCTCCCAATTATGTGTGATTTAAGGACTTTCAATTCCGTTGGTAGATCACCCCATTAATACCCCCGGGGGACACCGGGATATTGTTGAGTTTGTATTTGATATCCACATCAGCGATGTCGGGAGGTATATATTTGGGACTGGGGCTTCACCGGGGCATCAAGTTGGGCTTGTATAAGGGAACATTAAAGTTACTTAGGCATGATTATATCAATAACCACGCTCTCCTCCAACTCGTCCTGGACTGTCCAAGGCTGCCCAAGATTGCCCAACTTGTCCTGGTTTGGATAAAAGATTGGGCATGCCATTGATCCGTATAATGTACAACATTGTACCTATTTAGGTATAGACGAAACCTTGGCTTTAATTGGCTGTGGCCTGAGGCATCTACATTACATAACCGATATTGAAGGTGGCGCCGCGCCAGGCGCAGAAACAGCTGACCCACCTGGTCTGTCCCCGCATTGCTCGTTCCTCAAGGCCTTAAAAGACTTAGTTCGCTGATCTCGAATGATTCATCCCCCTTGCTCTCTTTTTCTCTTTTTATTTTGCTTTGGAGTATTTTGCTTCGATTCAATGTCCCCTCTCCTCTTTCCCTAATTTGCAATGCCAACTCCGAGTAACAACTCGATCGCCGCAGCGATCGCCGCCCGCACGACATGTCCACCGGAGCCTGAGAGGATCTCGGCTTGGCGAGACTCTCCCGATACCGTATCGAACAGCGATTCTCTCGATGCTCTCTCGCCCGAGATTCCAATTGCGCCCTCCATGCTGAGTCGATCCGATGATGGTAGCACCCCCGAACCGATGAAGTCGGAAGGAAAGCCGACGGGCGTCGAGGAGGATGACCCAGTCCGGGCTACCTCCCCTGCCGAGTCAACCTGCCTTCGCAGCCAGTCACCTACAGCGCCCCCGGGATCGTCGCTTCTCAACTGGGAATTCTCTAATGTTCGTGTAAGTATCGACCAACCCTACCGGTGGATTATGCCACCTTCTGACCATCGTCATAGCTTCTGCCGAACCACACCTCGTTTCTTCGTTCAGGTAGCAAGTTCGCAGGAACTCAGCAATCAGACCGCCAGGTTTACAATGTCGATGTCGAGATCAAGCATGTGGATATGGCTGAGTCCTATCTCTGTGGCTACCTTAGAATCCAAGGTACGTGATTCGTGCGCACCGGGGACGTGCGTTGGCCTAGCTCAACTAATGTTTGTTGTTCTCCACAGGCCTCACAGAAGATCATCCTACCTTGACTACCTTTTTTGAAGGAGAAATCATCGGCACTAAACACACTTTCCAGACTCGTAATGAGGAATGGGGCGCGTCGGAAAAGACAGACTTGCACCATTGGTCTCGGTTCCCTGCCTGGCGTCCGCTGGCTAAACAGGCTAAACGAGCGGATTTCACATACCGGAACTTCGCCCAGCGTGAACACATATTCATGAGATGGAAGGAATCTTTCCTTGTTCCCGACCATCGAGTACGGACGATCTCAGGTGCTAGCTTCGAGGGGTTCTATTACATCTGCTTCAACCAGATCGAGGGAACTGTGAGCGGCGTATACTTCCATGCGAAGAGCGAGCGGTACGTGGATGTTTTCTTTCTGGATAATTTCGATTTTTCTGACGCTAATTAAATTACAGGTTTCAACAGCTTGAACTGAAGCATGTCGAAGATCGTGGATGTGCACCAGCAGTCGAGTTCCGCTAACCGCTAATATCGCCGAACTTGCTTGCTGGTGCCCAAAACGATCTCATGTATGACTTCCTACGTGACCAATTGGTTTTCGTGTGTCTCATATCCCCCATCTTGCTGTTGTGTCTGGTACTACATGGCTAAGCAGTGCTTCCTGGTCACCATTCCGATTGAGAAGCTTGGTTCTCTCAAAACTCCATTGGGTCCATTATCCCGTTTGCTATTCCTCAAATACCCTCTATGCCATCCTCTATTCCTCTCGCACTCCCCGCCCTCGCTTATGTGTTTTGATCATCATTTCGACAGCTCATGTCATTTGAAGATTTCCAAGACCATATCCCTTTCCAGGCAAAGCCTAGACCCCCACAACTCATCCTCAAATTGACCCTTATGTCTCACGATATTGCAATCTACGAAACGGCGTTTCCGTCCCCACTTCCGGCGACCTGGTTCTGGTTATCCTACACCCTCTGTTTGGAGTCCTAATCTCATCATCTTTTTCCTTCATGTTTTCTTATTCCTCACCTATCTTGTGTTAACTTAGTGGTATTATCTCCCATCTCAGCTGTTTACTGACAAGCCAGTTGTTGAAAATTTTCACTACGTGTTCTTGGTAATCGCGTATATGTCACTGTACAGTAACATATTCCTTTGTCGGGTGGGGCTTTCCTATCTGAGCTGCCGCCGCTTTTACGAGGGCGCTCAGAGTCAGGCTCACTCGGCGCTTAGTGATTGTGATTGAATGCTCACTGATTACTCATACTGATTAGAGGCATCTATTGAGCACTTAGTCCACGCTTAATCGACCTAATCGCTATAATTCATCGTGTTATAAAGAAAGTACTAGCCTCTTTTACTAGTACCGACTTGTTGAAAACGTTTATTCGCTATATAAAATATGAGAAGATTACAGCAACCTTGGAAATATGCCACCCACCTTTACGGGGTTGTATGTATCCATGGATGGTTTACTCCAATTTACAATAGTTCATGGCAGCAACTGATATGCTCTCTGCCAGCTTACCTTAACTATATTATTCAATATCTGTTGTATGTGATCTTCAATCCGCTGTTCTAGGGCTCTAGGGCTATATTTATGTTTTGCTGTATAGCGTTTTTGCTGGTCCATGTACACAATAGGGCACAGCACAGAAGGCAGCGGCCACCCTAGGGACTGGAGTCAGTTCACAAACATCGATTGAAGACTAATTAGGCGGAACGCAAGATCCACCGTAAACCAACCATACAACGTGATCATGCAGGTGCTGATCGGATGACGGAAAGATTCGGGTGGCTCTTCAGTGGGAAGCCCTCCTGTCGACAATCCGACTGTTCAAACACTGTCTCTGTACGTTACAGGGGTTAAATATTATACAGTGCTAGCAGAAACTAGTGAGATGTAGCTTGTGGGGATCGCAGGTATGTAGACACACCATACTCAGCGAAAGCTAAATCATCCGACCCCGAGATCTAGCAATATTATAACGGAGTGAAATGTGTGGATTGAGAACAATGCATAAATTCAATTATATCCTGTATATATGTGCCAGAAATGAACCATGCAACGAGGAAAATAATAGAACAGACTTGGCCCCGATTCGTTTACGTCCGAGGGCCATAGTGAGAAATTCCGAAAGATCCTCGCGCCGAATATAGACACCCACGCGTGAAACGAGACAAAATAAATCATGTGTTGATATAAGTTCCAGGACATAAATGAAGAGATGAGGCAGTAACACGAAATGGCGTTATGGTATGGTTTTGGGGGCAAAATACGTTAAAGCAAGAAAAAGAGGCGAGATGGGGTATCACATGCGATGTCAATCGAGGATGGCGAGATCGAGCGAGTTTGGGTAGAAAAGACGCTTTTAAGTCCCATGATAATCAAGTTCAGATGCCATCCACATAGAAAGGGTGACATAATAGAAATGGGAACCAGGAAGGGAGGAATGACGAGGGAAAGAGGAAATCACATATATGTCGAGTTTTGGCGAGAGCTTGAGTTGGAACCGCTGCTATAATCGCTACCCGGAGTAGGGGACTCTAAGACAACTTGTTGGCGAATGGAGTTGATCCATTCGTGCTGTAGGAGTTCGGCGGCAGTGGCACGGCGAGCGGGATCGCATTCGAAACAGCGGCGCACGAAGTCGATGCCCTGGTCACTGAGTTGATCGCGAGATGGAAGCGCGGGCTGTTTGCCTTGGGCGATGTTGTACATAATTGCCCACTCGTTGTCTAGGGTGGACCATGGCCGGCGCCCAGTTGCCATTTCTAGAACCACGCAGCCCAGAGACCAGATATCCACAGCGCCTGGGCGGTTGTCTAGATTTGCAGCGTCGCCACGGATGACTTCGGGTGACATGTACATTGGAGTTCCTGTGGTGGTCTTCTGGTTTTTGCGCTGGTTCGTGGGGTCCTTGGCAGGTTCCTTAAAACCGGCTCCTTGAGGGTTGTCCATTGGGGCAACTGTGCGGCCTGAGCGGGCGATGATTTTGGCTGCACCAAAATCAACGTACTTGATGACACCGTTGTGATCGAGCAGGATATTCTCGGGTTTGATGTCACGGTGCACAATATGGGCTTCGTGGAGATACGCTAGACCCTCTAGGAGTTGAAGAGCATAAACCATGATGACCGTTTCGTCCTCGATACGCCCGTGTTCTAGCAAGCTAGCGAGCGAGCCACCTGAGCAGTACTCCATAAAGATGTAAACCTTGTCACGGTGCACTTCAATGCCGTGATACGAGACAATGTTCGGATGATCGAGCACTTCAAGCACGCCCATTTCGTCTCGGATCTGCTGGGCGATCTTGGGAATGAGCTGGGGGTCTTGCAAGCGAATTTCTTTGACGGCCATCAAATAGTTGCTGTCCAGGTTGATAGCCACGTAGACAGACCCAAAGGTACCACCACCAATGAATTGGCCTTGCTGCCAACGCAGAGTAACATTGGTAGCCGATGACGATAGCACGGTGAGTGACCGATCAGCCTCATCAGATCCTTCCAGCACCTTTCCTAGAGCCTGGCGCTTCGCATCTTCCTCAATTCTCCTATCTTCAATTTCCACAACACGCGCGTACCATGTCTCGCGAACGAGTTTTGATGCTTCCTCGTCGCTTGTGATGCGGCCGGCGCCAATTTGCCGGGCTCCATTGCGTTCTTCCATGCGTTTTTCGTTCTTCGCCGCAAGGGAAGACCGCGCACCCATGATATCGAAATGAGAAATGAGAAGGGACATGCACCCTGCCACTTTCAGTCTGAAATCACTGAACTGTTCTTGATCCATAGAGAGAAGATGTCGGCTGGATGTGATCGCCATCGCAAACTCAAGGGCTGCCACAGCCCACTTGAAGGTTTTTCGGTCGGCAGCGTCACACTCATCACAGATGAACGCGACCCAGTCTAGAGACAATTCCACCAGCCGGGCACTGTTCATAGCACGCCTGTTAGCGTCAACATAGTTGGAGGACCGTTTGCCAAACTCTGTTGCGAATGCATAGCAGGCCTGGATCAAATCATTGTTCTCCCAGTTTCTTTCATGCAGCTGATCTTTGATGATAGCAACACTATCCATAATGGTCATGGACAATTTGAAAGAGATCTTCTTGATCTTGTTTAACTCGACGTTTACACGTCCAAGATTTGCACGTTGTTCAATGACCATATCAAGCTGGATGCCCGTGAGTCGTGCGAGCTCCAGACGTGCATTCTGCAGTCGTTCTTGCATGCCTCCAACAACAATACGTAACTTGCCCAGCCGTACATCCGTCGGATGTTCCAAAAACTCCATTTGCATTTCCTTTCCGGCCCAGGCAAGGGGCTTTTCGGGCCGGATGGCGAGGACATAGGGAACATGAACATCCTGGGTTGGATCATCTTCTTTGAATGAGGTAGATAAGATACCCTGGATATCGGCAGGACGGTTCCATAATGCACGATGCGCAACCAGATAAACTCCTTTCTGCCCAACAGATGTGGTAGAGGTGACGAGGAAATGGTCGGAAATTAAAAGTGCCTCAAAGAAATCATAAGCGACATCAGTCGTGATGTTGTACTCGGTAGCATTCTCGAACAACTGGCACAGAAACTTGGAGAATCGATAGAGCTTGCGCTGACGAATGCGCGTTGAATCCAAAATGCTCTTGTATCGTTTATCCATATCCTGTACAGTTTCCTTGGGTCTCGGGACGAGCTCACGTTCAAAATGAATCATGAGACGCTGTAGTGATCTGGCAGTGAGGGCACTGTTGTTGTTCTTGTTAGCTTTAATAATGGTGCAAGGCACGGGAACCTTACCTAAATTGTTCGGCCACCTCAATGTCTCCACCGTCAAGCCGGCAACCGATATCATAGGAGAATCCCCATTCCTGTTCCAAAATTTCAGCCTCCTTGAAAGTGTTCTTGTTGGCATTCAGCTTCCAGTTGAGGAGCCGGAAATAGTATTTCATAGCATCCAAGACCGAGTTGTCAAAGTTCTCATCGACACACGGCGGCAAATCCCAGCCGGGTTCTGGCCTCGAGACATCGAGGTAGCGGAACTTGATATCGACCGCCACTTTCATCAGGATTTGGAATTGGGAAATCATCTGATCAATCAAAATGGGGGCTTGCTGGGCTGGGTCTTTCATGTTCTTGGCATAGGACAGACGGACTCGAATTATTTCCTGGATCAACCGAGAGGGAAAATTAATCAATGTTAGTAGTTCTTCGATATATGGCGGCAAGTGTCGCGCGGCAAATGCCTTTGAGTTCTCGATCAGAGTACTCTTCGCTTTCTGGATGACAACGAGAATGCGAAGAAGCATGCCGTCCTTGTCCTGGAGCGTCTTCAACCCATCTTCCTTCATAATGCGATCAAGGAAGGACGAGCCATCTGAAAGATCGTCCTTAGCAGACTTGACCCTCGGTTGGCTGAAATCAAGAGCCTCGTTCCCTACCCAGCTTTGCAGCACAGCCAGCTCGGTGTTGATGAGAGCTGTAATGTTGTGCCACGCAAAGATGGCCGCGCGACTAGAGGTGAATTCCTCCGAGGCAACACGAGGGTTTGCAACTTCCATTTCCTTGTGCGAAGAATAAAGAATCTCGCATCGTTCCACCTTCTCCACAATATCCTCGACTTGCTTTTTTGGCGGTTTCCCGATCTCAGTCTCGCCTTTAATCTGGAATCCGATGATATCCTCAATTATGGGACCCAAACGTGACCGTGCGTCCTCGATCAACTTTCGCTGGAGAGGGATACTCCGGCCGCACGTTCTTGCCCGAACTCCGATCCAGAGTGCATAGCTCTGGGCCGCCGACCGCTTTGATTCCGCAGATCCGATGAGTCGTTGTTTTTCTTGTTTCACTACATCTCCCTTCAAGACGGACGCCAGCATAGAATGCCACTCAAGCCGCTCCTGGTTCTTCGGATGCTTCAGTTCTTCAGTACTCGGTAGGTTGTCGTCTGGGAGGAAAAGTTGGGTATCGGGGTCGTAAGAGTCATCTTCAAACGGCACTTCGGAGGAAGGAGAAGGTTCCTCCAAGTCGCCATCACCTTCTATCATTATGTTGGATTGTGGGTCTTTGGAATGGTGATACCAGGCTTGTGGGTTCGCTCGAATCCGTTGCACGTAGGCTTTCTCTTGGGCACGGTATTGTGCGTTTGGGTCGCGTCGGTTTCCTCGTTTGGCTGATGATGATCGCTGTCGGTCTTCCTGAAGACTGATGTATTGTGGTGGGCGCCGCTGAGGGGCATACGTATTCGACGGTGTTCGTACCGGGGCAGACGGGCGCTGGGGTCGCAAGTCGGTAGCCATAGCAAGTCCATCGGGCTTGTCAATGAGAGTTGTAGCACCGATGCTAATTCCACGTGGCCGTGCGGTGGGCGTATTAGACCATGAGGTCAGACTGGGTGAAAGTATCGGAGGGGAAGATGCAATGGTGCTTGTAGGTGTTTGGATCTGGTCGTCGACTGTCTCTCCGAATGATGCATTGGCCCTCACGGGATACTGTGGGAATTCATCAGAAGAGCCTGAGCCATCCGAATCAGGACTAGGGATTCCCGTGTGCTGCATAGTGGTTATACCGTGCGATGGTCCGGGAGAGCACGTCTAAGTGTCAGACTAAGGTGATAGGAGGCGGATACTGTGGCGGTGCGTTGTGGCTAACCGGATGGCCCATGTCCCCACCCATTCCTGTTTGATCTACTGGGAATCTTTCCTGTTCTAATTTTCAGCCACTACGTGGCATCAATCTTGATCGTGCATTTATATTAAGTCCAAACCCTGGTATGGAGTACGTGCGTCCAATCTTGGAAGTCAGCTGCTCCATTGCACACAATATCCGTGTGATATAGCAACATGCTCCATCCTTGTAAAAGTTTCCACAGATATTTGCTTTTTTTCATGGCTCTTTTCTTCCATTCAAGATTGTAAAAAATTGCATGCAATACTAAGTCAAGGCTACTAAATAAATTCTACCAGTCCTATTAACATTTTTTTCTGCACCGCTGGGATTTATGCTTTAAATTAGTAAAGATATGTTTTGTATAAAACATATTCCGCAACCATTAGTTAAGTGGTCTTTGACTTCATTGGGGTTTGTATTCGTATATTTTCGAACATCAGTTCAGTAGATCTTTTATGTTGTATATTTTAACTAGTCTGAGAATGTATATTCTAAGAGACTTTCTCACACTACATAGTCTCTCCTGACACGAAAAGGCGAGTAAACATGAGTTTACCTGAAGCCGTTAGTTAACAAGACAAATCAAGTTGTAAGAGATGGTAAGAATAAAATTAAGTGGAAATTACACGAGAAAGGGGCGTATACTTTCTTTGAAACCGTTCTGTGAACATAGTGGTTGGTAGGTGAAATATTGAAATTAAGGGCAATTCAATTAGATTAATAAAAGCAACGAAAGAAAGTACTCTCCGTATGCCTCTCCAGATAACTAAAAATCCAATGTTCTTCTGAGAATGACTAAGTATTCCTTTATCTATTCCTACTGTCGAGCAGTAGTTGTGGCACCACAGCAGACAAATTTTGACATACAAGCACAGTTCGTCATATGATTATAAGTAGTAGGGCATATATATTTCGATTGTGCTGAGACTCTACTGGAAGAGGAAAACAGAGCATGTGATGCACTCATGTATGTGGCTATTGAGACAAGAGGCCGCTGTTTCAAGGTAAAACCATCTGTGTTATGAGACCTACCCATGAAACTAGCGAAATGAGCATATGACATGACTGGTCATGCTACGTAGTAGTACTTCCAACGATCGAAGAGCTAGTACTCCGTACTCCATATATCTATTTGAAATCTTACCCCTGACTAGAGTAACATAGAATTTAAGTACGGATTACTCCGTACACAGATCGATGCAGGTACATCATAGGTAGTAGATCCAACCCCGTCGATCAGTGGATCGGTGGATTCAAGAAAGAATCCTTGACACTTTGCTAGGGTTCTATAAGAGTCTGCACAGACTAATAATCCAAGAAGCATTGAAGATACTACATATCCACTTTCCTGGCTTATACCAGAGACAAGTCACTCGATCTACGGAGTGAAGCGTAGAGGATGCTTTAGCTCGACCTATAACGTCCGGAACTACTTCATACATGCATAGGATATTCAAGCCTCTAATGTTGTTATTGAAGAGTATCAAAGTGAAAAATCCAATAGCGCAGGAGCTTTGCATATATATTCACAGATCAACGATGCTCTGATGCTAAGTAGAGTTTCTTGAATTATGGGGGCGAGAGTTCGCCAAGGTCCAAGTCGGGATGCCGAATCAGCCTCTAGAATTCCCACCAATAGAAGACTGGGTGCTTATCTTGACTTAACGTACTTTATAGACCCCCTAGCTTGTACTCCGTATACCGCGTGGCAAAGGGTTTATGTAGTTTTCCCGCCCCATGCAAGGTTCCGCGTTCTACATTATTGTAGTCGTGTGGAATCGGGTGTGACATACCCCAGAATTGGGGAAACCATTAGGAGATGATGCGGAGAGAATAATATGTCATGGGCAGAAGTATGAATGTTGAACAGGTCTATGTAGGTGGCTTGCTATGCAAAGATACGTAAAGAACCTGCACACTATTGCACTGTAGTAATCCTTTCCATCGTTAATCTCCGACCTCTCCCACATTGTGTCATCAGAGGCCATGGATAATAGAAAAGAGTTCGACAACATTGAAACAACCCCTCACATTGTTAAATGTATACGATGTAAAAATTACTAGTATGTAGATAAGGGAAATTACATTGTGATTGGTTGGCGCAACACGAGATTGAGCCCAGATAAGAGATCAAACGTCGTTTTGGTTAACAACTTCACATTGCATACGGCAATCAATAATTATCGTTGAAACTACTATATCTAAGGCATCGGGACAGCTTTCCATGGATCAAGCAAACATTGAGCTTGAACGTATTAAACAATTAAACAATTAAGCGACAGAAAAACCACTCCCGCGAAAAAAAAAATGATAAGCAAATGACTGTGATTGGTTGGTTTCAACTTCATATCTACAGCCAGTCGTTGAGCACCCGTCCAATTTCGATTCCTATTATTTCCTATTATTCTCTTCTGTCACTGAAATGACCCAATCTGTTTATCACTTTAATACAATGTACGGAATAATAAGTTGCACTTGCATTCCCCCTGCTTATCGGGGGTCAATGCATAGGGCGCGAGATGCACACAAGGTCCTATTAGGTCCTTCTCAAGGGAATGAAAATGTACAGATGCAGAGCAAACGATACGTAGTTACACAGCAGTTTAGACATGGTTCTAAGAGCAGATACCCATAGAATGTTCGAATATGGCTGAAGTATGCAAACGCAAGGACCCGTAATTCCCCGGTCTGGGTCTATGGAGTATATGCCATATCCGCCATGCACTCGGAAAGGCTGAAATGGGGGCGGGCTTGGCTACCTGCTATCGGTCAGATCAGATGAATCATATCAGAAATCAGAATGACCAGCTCCCACTATCGGAACTAAGATCGATGGTCTGTTAGCCTTCTAGCGTCTGACAGTGGAGCATTGTTTGGTTGTCTGGGACTGTGGCAGTTATTTAAATTACAAGGGTTTGTCCTTGCAGACAACTCCGTAGACATATCACTTCTCTCTCCTTTCACAGCCCGGTGCTTGAAAGTATTTCCTACTTCTTGCTCTCCATCGCCTATCACAAAGCTTTGGGATATCTCCTGTATCATTCCATTGCGGCTGTCCTTTCAACTGCATATCACATTTGCAATACCATTGGCCTATCCTAGGTCTTACCATGGCCGAATACCCGGTTGCCTACAATGGCACCATCGCAACTGGTGGTGACTCGCTTCATGATGACCTGAACATTTTCTACAGTGTATGTTGTGTACTTTAATAGGGGTCAATTGACGAGCTTGATAGCTAACAGTGTTAATAGTCTGGTGATATCGCATGGGTTGTCATGTCGACAGCCCTAGTGCTGCTCATGATTCCTGGAGTTGGGTATGTCTATACTAACCTTTCCTTAAACACTCAAGGACTCTAACTAATTACTTGATTATAGATTCTTCTACTCCGGTCTAGCTCGTCGAAAGTCAGCACTCTCATTGATATGGCTCTCGATCATGTCGGTCGGTGTGGTCTCATTCCAGTGGTTCTTCTGGGGTTATTCGCTGGCCTTTTCCCACTCAGCCGGCAAATATATCGGTAACCTCGATAACTTCGGCTTCAAGGGTGTTCTGGGTGCGCCGTCTGTGGGAAGCGACAAGGTTCCCGATCTTCTGTTCGCTATCTTCCAGGGAATGTTTGCCGCTATTACGTGAGTCATTATCACTATGCATCGATCATGTAGATGAAGATCCTCTAGAAACATCAGCTAACATTTCATTCGCAATTAGTGTTGCTCTTGCCGTCGGCGCCGTTGCTGAGCGTGGTCGCATGCTCCCCTGCATTGTCTTCATGTTCATCTGGACTACTATTATCTACGACCCTATTGCCTGCTGGACATGGAACTCATCTGGTTGGGTATTCCAGCTCGGAGGTCTCGACTTCGCAGGTGGTACTCCTGTCCACATCGCTTCTGGATCTGCTGCCCTCGCCTACTCCTTGATGCTGGGTAAGCGTCGCGGCCACGGCACCCACGAGCTTAACTACCGCCCTCACAATGTAACTCACGTTGTCATCGGCACTGTGTTCCTCTGGGTCGGCTGGTTCGGATTCAACGCTGGCTCTGCTCTCGCTGCCAACCTCCGTGCCGTTATGGCTGCCGTTGTCACTAACCTTGCTGCCTCCGTTGGAGGTGTGACCTGGTGTTTGATGGACTACCGACTGGAGCGCAAGTGGTCTACTGTTGGCTTCTGCTCTGGTGTCATTGCTGGTCTAGTTGCTATTACCCCAGGCTCTGGATTCGTCACTCCCTGGGCTGCTTTCATCTTCGGTGTCGTCGGTGCTATTTCATGCAACTATGCTACTAAGCTTAAGTTCGTCCTCGGTGTTGATGATGCTCTCGATATCTTTGCCGTGCACGGTATCGGTGGTATTGTTGGAAACCTCCTGACCGGCCTCTTCGCTGCGTAAGTGGACCTACTTCCTGGCGGTATTGCCCGATCATAAACTGACTTGCATCTATAGTGATTACATTGCGCACCTGGATGGTGTCACCGAGATCGACGGCGGCTGGATCAACAAGAACTATATCCAGTTGGGATACCAGCTTGCCGACTCGGTCTCTGGAATGGCATATGCCTTCTTTGGAACCTGCATTATTCTCTTCGTTATGAACCTCATTCCTGGTCTTAGCTTGCGCGCACCCGAGGAAGATGAGATTATGGGTATTGATGACGCCGAAATCGGCGAGTTTGCTGTAAGCTTTATTGTTCCTGGGTCCGCTAAAGAACCATTTTCTGACATTTTATTTTCTAGTATGATTACGTTGAGGTCACCCGTGACATTGTCAACGGTGTGGAAAGCTCGGAGACCGCCTCTAAGCGTACTGCTACACCCGTGGGCGAGGTCATTGACACCAAGGCTTAGATCCAACTTGATCTGATAGCTGTCCTTTCTTTAATATTTAATATCCGGCAAATGCCTTTCTCTTTTCTTTCATGTTAATTCTTCTTCTCTTTTTTTGGGGGGGGGCGATGGCAGAGTGTCTTGAATATCTACATGTATAGTATGAAACTGTATGTAGGTATTTGGGGTTCTCTCTAGACTCCAACTTTCACTTCGATAGCATATTTTCAGATACCCAATTCAAATTTTAGAAACCAGTCTGGGAGAAATCCAAATTGATAGAGCGTAGGCAAACCGTGAACGTGTACATCGTAGTACAGCACGAGCAATCTCCAAAGTGAACGGAGGCACATTGAGGAGTGGAAAGACCAACTAAAAGGACCTGCTGAAAAGACATCACAAGGCCGCAAATGCGGCCGACTATTCTTGTGTATATAAAAATAAAAGAGAAGTTAAATAAGTATAGTATCTACTTCAAGAAGGCGGTGATGACATAGGCGGTAAGGCAGTATCCAATAAGAGAGTTATATTCTGGTGGTCCATTATTTAGTCGCCCGTACGGATCCACTCCGAGCAGCCTCCGGAATGCGACGCCGAGAGTTCACGAGAGTTCACCGCGCGGGATGAGCTGTGTTTCCAGATCATCGCAACCCGGACGTCCACCTTCGTCACAACACTCCCCACACGTCTCCCTTGCTTTAATTCATCTTTCCGGGAGTTTCGCCGAAGGTTGTATTCATCAAAATGGATTTTCCGACCGACGTGACGGAGTTTGATAGCGATCCGCGCATCTCGTTCTCGAAGCTCGACAACAGCTTCCTACTGGAGACAAGCAACGGGCGCGAATTTCTCTTTAACAGTATCCTGAAGAGATGGGTTGAAACGGTATGTGATAAACGTTTTCGCATGCTTACGCTTTGCGATGGACTGTTTGTCCACAATGCAGGCCGACAATCTCCGATGCTAACCTGACTTGCGACTTTAGATCGATGAGGCGCTCATCCGCAAGCAGCAGGGGTACGGCTCCGACGACGGCGAAACTGAAATCGCCCATCCGCGCGACCGTAAGAAGCGAAAGAACTCGCATGATGGGGTACGTATTCCGGTCCTTTGTGACAGCTTGCTGGCATTGGTAATTGACTGTCTTCTCTCGCATTTTAGACCGACGAACCCAAGGTCAAGAAGCCCCGTGTAAACACCGCTGTGTGGGTTACCAAGATTCCCCTTGACGCCGATCTATCCGAAATTCAAGACCTGTTTTCGAAGTATGGAATCCTCGCGGAGGAACTGGACACCGGAAAGCCACGGATTAAAATGTACACCGACGAAAATGGCAACTTCAATGGCGAGGCTTTGGTTGTGTACTTCCGACCGGAGTCAGTCAAGCTTGCGATTGACTGTCTCGACGAGACGGACTTCCGACTGGGTCCCCACAACCCAGCTGGACCGATGCGCGTTCAGACGGCTGACTTTTCGTACAAGCGTGAAAAGGATGTGGAGCCAAAGGTTACCGTGACCGCGAAAGAAAAGCAGAAGCTCAAGGAGCGCGCGGAGCGATTGAATAAGTGTGTTTGTTGATCATGGCGGCAAAGTGTTTCATGCTGACTTGACCGTGATAGAAAACTTTCTGACTGGGGTGACGATGAGGCCGAGCAGACTTTGCAGGCAATTCAGGCTGCCAAGGAGACCTCACGACATGTGATTCTGAAACATATGTTTACACTGGAAGAACTGGAGGTTAGACTCACCCTCCCTTGGACAACATGGACACGCGGCTGACGTGTAATTATAGAAAGATCCGCTCGTCAGTATTGAGATCCAAGATGACATTCGCAGCGAGTGCTCTAAGATTGGTGACGTGACCAAAGTCGTGGTCTGGGACGGAGAAGCTGATGGTGTTGTTACTGTTCGATTCGTGTCAACCGCGGACGCACGTCGCTGTGTTACGGTAGGCCTTTCAGTTCGAATCAACGTGATGACAACTGCTGACCATATTTAGATCATGAACGGGCGCTACTTCGGAGGCAATACTGTCGTTGCTTACATCTGGGATGGCGATGAGAAGTTCAACAGGTACAACCGCCGACGAGACGCAGGAGGCAAAATGGCGAACCCTCTGGATGCAGATACTGAGGAGAACGAGCGCCTTGAGCGGTACGGAGATTGGCTGGAAAGCGGCGCAACCCAGAAGACCGACAAGAACCAGGAAGTCGCCAATGACAAGACCGTCGAGGAGGAGACAGACAAGGAGGAGGCAGGCAAGAGCCAGGAAACTGGCACGAACTAGTCCAGCTGAACAGAAAACGCCGAGACCCCATGTCAAGCGATCAAAAACGGTGAGAAAAACTTACTAAAACCACATACCCAAACCGGTGGGAACTATCCACCAACTGAACGAATTTCATACGATGAGAGCCACTGAAGGGCAAGTTAGTACTTCCAACTGAATGCCAAATGATATCCGACTGAACGAACTCCAACTACTACCTAGGTACCATGTGAATGGAAAATGGCGCCCAATGGAACTAAATATAGTATAAGCTGCAGATAATACAATAGAAGTACTAGCTAGTATACCTAATATAGGCATTCTTTCAAATGCACCATAGAATGACATAAATTCACCTATAAAATTTAAAGTTAAAGGTGAATTCAAATCAGCACAGTTTATTTGGAAATACCCAATATGTACGATTACTAGTAGTCCAAATATTTCGAATTGAACGATTGAAACAATATTCTTATACGTAGTTGTAATTGTAGTTATACATATGTAGTTATATGTAGTTATAACTAGTTAACTATGTAGATAGTATGTATGTAGTATATCGTACCATATCACGCGCCCCAAAGAAACGTAAAATGTGGTTCGCACCTCCCCGAGTCCCGTGATGCGGCTATACCCAATCGAGCCTCCCCCCCTGAAGTTCAGTTGTTGACTTGTTGATCCCACACACACCGCTCAACTGGCCTTCTTGCTTTCTCTTCTTCCCCATCCTCCCTGACTTGTCACCGGTTCTCCTTTTTTTCGTCCATCTCTTTTCTAATCCCTTCAAAATGCGTGAGATTGTATGTGATCCCTGCCAGACGCGTCTTTTGTTTTCATATGGCCCCTGAGCCATGACCCCACTCTCAACAGATCTTTTGCTAACATGATCTAGGTTCACCTCCAAACCGGCCAGTGTGTAAGTTCGACGTGGAACATTCTTGGAAACATTCTTCGATTCGTGGGACTAAATTGGAATTGCTTTATAGGGTAACCAAATTGGTGCCGCTTTCTGGTAAGTGCCGAGCTTTTTTTTTTCTTTCGCGTTGGGTATCAATTGACAGGTTACTAACTGGATTACAGGCAAACCATCTCTGGCGAGCACGGTCTCGATGGCGATGGACAGTAAGTTTTAACTGTGATGGGGGGTTCCGGTAGATCATACATCTGACATCTTCCTAGGTACAATGGTACCTCCGACCTCCAGCTCGAGCGTATGAACGTCTACTTCAACCATGTGAGTCCAACGACTGGAAACCGAATAATTGTGCATCATCTGATCGGATGTTTTCTTTGATAATCTAGGCCAGCGGTGACAAGTACGTTCCCCGTGCCGTTCTCGTCGATTTGGAGCCTGGTACCATGGACGCTGTCCGCTCCGGTCCTTTCGGCAAGCTTTTCCGCCCCGACAACTTCGTCTTCGGTCAGTCCGGTGCTGGTAACAACTGGGCTAAGGGTCACTACACCGAGGGTGCCGAGCTTGTGGACCAGGTTCTCGATGTCGTCCGCCGTGAGGCCGAGGGCTGTGACTGCCTCCAGGGTTTCCAGATCACCCACTCCCTGGGTGGTGGTACCGGTGCCGGTATGGGTACACTTTTGATCTCCAAGATCCGCGAGGAGTTCCCCGACCGTATGATGGCCACCTTCTCCGTCGTTCCCTCCCCCAAGGTCTCCGACACCGTTGTTGAGCCTTACAACGCCACCCTCTCCGTCCACCAGCTTGTTGAGCACTCCGACGAGACCTTCTGTATCGATAACGAGGTATGAAACGCGTGAGGAAAAGACTGACACGATGATTACTGACAATCCTAGGCTCTCTACGATATCTGCATGCGTACCCTCAAGCTCTCCCAGCCCTCCTACGGCGACCTGAACCACCTCGTCTCCGCCGTCATGTCCGGTGTGACCACCTCCCTCCGTTTCCCCGGTCAGCTCAACTCCGATCTCCGCAAGCTCGCCGTCAACATGGTCCCCTTCCCTCGTCTGCACTTCTTCATGGTCGGCTTCGCTCCCCTGACCAGCCGCGGCGGCCAATCTTACCGCCAGGTCAGCGTCCCCGAGTTGACCCAGCAGATGTTCGACCCCAAGAACATGATGGCTGCTTCCGACTTCCGTAACGGCCGCTACCTCACTTGCTCCGCTTTGTTCCGCGGTAAGATCTCCATGAAGGAGGTTGAGGACCAGATGCGCAACATCCAGAGCAAGAACCAGAGCTACTTCGTTGAGTGGATCCCCAACAACGTCCAGACCGCTCTGTGCTCCGTTCCCCCCCGTGGCCTCAAGATGTCTTCCACCTTCGTTGGTAACTCCACCTCCATCCAGGAGCTCTTCAAGCGTGTCGGCGACCAGTTCACTGCCATGTTCCGTCGCAAGGCTTTCTTGCACTGGTACACTGGTGAGGGTATGGACGAGATGGAGTTCACTGAGGCTGAGAGCAACATGAACGATCTTGTCTCCGAGTACCAGCAGTACCAGGAGGCCTCCGTCTCCGAGGGCGAGGAGGAGTAGTAAGGATTCCCCACACCACCCGATTTTCGAATACGTCGACTAATGAATTTTCTCCCTATTTTTAGCCTCGCTGATGACATTGTTGATGAGGAGGTTTAAATAAGTCTTTGAGATTTGTTCAAAGTAATACCCTTGTCAAGCCTACATTCTCTACCATTCGGACCGGCTTGTGGGCGCAAGCCCCGAACCAATTTGTTTGAGCGCTCCTAATTTACACCCTTTTTTGTCTATTTTTCTGCTCGGCTTGGGTGATTTGTTCCGCCCCTCCAGAATAGCACATAGTGGAAAAGAAAGTGACGAACCCATCTTTCATGGCCTTTAGCTTGTGTTAATTGTAGTATTGAATGTCAAGGTTGGTACTAAAACAGTTTTATATGGGCCAGTACCCTTGACTTTATAGCTTCATATGCCTGGGTTGTGACAATCTCACGTAGACAAAAATGCCTTTCCAGTTGCATTATATAACGCTACAACCATCCATCCATTGATCGGTACCCGCATCCCACAGGCAATTCATCACTTTTCTACCCCTCAATGAAAAGGGCATTTCCCAGTCCGATATCCCCTCAACTCCAACAAAGTCTCATCTAACTGCTTCCTCCCCTTCCCCTCAAAATACTTCGGACCAACATCCGGAACACTATATCCATTGGGATAATACTTATCTCCCTCATCACCAGGCACAGGCCGCCCTAGAGCTCGAGTCAGCCATGCCATCGGGCCCCAGCGGTTCCAAAACGTGGGCTTGACATAGTATGGCGCGGCCTCCCACTGGGTGAGGAAGAAGCGGTCGTTCTCATCCGGCTCCTCGGTGAACGAGGCGAAGCGCAGTAAGTTAGGTCGTGGCGGAGATAGGTAGCGGAGGAATAGCTTGCGGGCTGTGAGGATAGCCGAGAAGAGCGCTGCACAGAATGCGGAGGGGGGTTCGTAGCTGTTTAGTAAGAGGTTAGATAGTGCGTTGGTGATTAGTCCATCCATGTAGCGTTACAACTTACTACATCGCCTTCCTAAGCCTGTCATCCATCATAAACGAAACAACCTGCAACCCAACCGGATGCAACATCTTAGGCAGCATATAAACCAGCACAGCAGTAGTCTGATCCGCCGTCTCACGATTCTTAGCATCAGGCACCATGAACTTCGCCTCATACTCCTCGCTCCAAGCATCAATCTCATCGAGCCACTGAATCCCATCCCGGAACCCGGTCTTACCAGATGGCAGCTTCTCATAGCTAATCTCCAGCCCATCACCCACACTCTTCCAGAAAGTCCCGATGGCACAGCGCTCCAGGTCACTCAGCTGGCGCCACTCGTAGAGATTGATGAACCGAATCGGCTGGAGCGCAAACAGCGCCAGCGTAAAGAGCATATCGTCATCGAGGATCTTACCGGAGGCTCTGTACCCGCTGTGTAGGTAGCGCGTCCGGGCAAGACCGAGGTATGCGCGTGCGGAAGTCGGGTTGTTGCCGACCATCTCTTGGACGAGGACGCTGGTATCTGTGTACCGCTTTAGGGAAGTTTCCGGGCTGGAGAATTGACTTGTTTTTGCGAGAAGGTTGGATATTGAAGGGATACCGTATGTCTTTTTTTCAGTTAGAAATTTCATGCATAGATCGATAGGGTATGGCCCAATTGATTGTGGGTTGTGAATTCTTTTTTTTTTTTCGTACCCGGAATAAGGCGAATTGCAAGCTCTTGATGAACATGAGTGGGAACTCAAGCTGCGCGACTTGTTTTTGTATCTGGAAAGCTTCCTCGTCGGTCATTTTGGACATCGATTCCCGTGTTGGGTAGGCATATTGCTTGTGAAGCTTGCGTAGGCGCTGGAACCGTAGACTTGTTGCTACTACTGGCCAGGCGACGAGGAGGCCTACGGCGTAAGGGAGTAGTTGGGCTGTCATGCCCCCTGTAGGTAGGGATGAAGCCCAGGTGTCGGTATAATCCATATTGACGCGACAAGTGTGGGGATGGGATGTCAACTGGGGGCTCCACGAGGTTTAAATAAGAATGCGGTGGTGGTGGTGACCCACGGGACAGGTCCATTTATGATCCCCACAAGGTTTATGAACTGCCACCTGGACAATTGTGCAACCTCTTGTGCAACCTGTACATAACACCCGCATATCTCAAATAACCCTTAAAGGAGCATGTAGTAATTAGGTTTCCAAGGTTGTTCACTTCATCTAATCTAGAGAATTTAATTGGATGGTTTCAAACGCGGGGTACCCGAAACACCGAGCCTCGGGGAGCTGGACATGAGAATGAACATTCACATTCTCAAGCTATCCGACTATTATATGCGAAGAAGGGTCTCAAGACAGAATTACCACACCCCTGTAATTTCAAATCTACATTTGAGAAAGTGCCGACGGCATGCTCGGTTGTGCGAGATGCACATGCATGCGATCACGCCTCGTAAGCACTATAGTGGTTATTCTTAAGCCAACGGACCATAGGCCTAGGGTATGTGTTACAACTTCGCATTATTTAAACAAATTCTATTAAACTTATTTTGATTATAGGTCCAGCCTGACACTATCACATCGGGTCTTTACAGTTCCCATATCGCTATATACTATCTGGTTTATGTTGAGGGGATATAAAATGTTCTGCCGACACACTTCCTGGCAGATCATTATGCCAACGCGTAAAAAGAGTGGCACATCACTAGCGACCAATGAATATGAGCTCCAATGCCCGCAGCGGTGGGAAAAACATCGCAGTGAAGCCCGCACCCAACCAGAGACCCAGATCAGCTTCGCCAGCCATTTGTGCGATGGGGCCGATATAATACGATTGAGACTAAATCCAAATATTAGCGAGATGCGATCAATTGGATCGGCGGGAATAAAAGGCTTACCATGCCGACAATTGCACCAGCCCAGCCAATAAGGAATGCAACTCCCGCCGCAATCCCCAAAGGCAATTTATCGCGACAGTTCCATTGAGACCAGTCATAGCCTCTTCTCCGACGGAAGACCACGTGTTCTTCAAAGACAATCACGACAAACATCATAACCCAGTATCCGATCAGAGGCAAGAAAGACTTGAAGATCTCGTATAGCCGGTCCCGGCCTCCCATCGCGCATGCGGCATAGATCACCGTAGCGAGAGTCGTGAAGACCGGCCGTGGGACCTTTCCAAACACCCCGCCAATCATCTGGAAGTTCATTCCCATCGAGTACGCCCCGGGAGTATTATTAGCAACCAAGGCGAGGACATTGATGACAGCACAGAATTTCCCGAACCCTCCGAGACCGTCGTATGCTGTCATCAGAACGCCCCCTGGACTGCTACCATACTTGGCTGCCAAATTTGCCGAGCTGGCAATCACGGTTCCAAGACCAACACCCATAAGAAGAACAATTGACATGGCACAAGTGGCGGCGAAGACTGTGACCAGGAATGTCCGGTAGCTCTTCATTTGCGGCGGGATATACACATAGTAATCGGCGGCGAGCGGGGCCCAGGCAAGGGGAATAGACAATGCCAGGGAGAGGAAGGTTATTATTTTGGCGATTAAGTGCTCTGTCGACATTGGTGTATGGATGTTGAAGTCGAAATTAGGCCCTGCTGAACCCACCATCACGCATATAACTAGCAGCTGTGGCAACCAGGCAACTCTGATATTGATTAGAATATGCATATCAAGGTATGCTGGGCTGTAAATTCTTACCGTTCGTATAATTGGAAGATTTTCATCCCAAACAGAGCCATAACCCAGCTGGAAACAGCGACAATGATAATACCCACTATCACGGAAAGATAACCACCGGAGACCACAGACAAGATCTGGCCACCGACGACGCTGTTTACCATGCTATACCCGATGTTGGTGAAGAGGTTTAGGATAATGCAAACTTTGCTGGGATAATAGCCCATGAAATATCGGGCCACGATCTATCAAATTCATCAGCATCCGTTCATTTTGTTAATAACACCTTCTTCTCTTCATGCAGAAAAAAACCGATGTTTCGATATAAACATACCAAAGTTCGGTTCCCGCTTTTCGGTCCCCATATACTTATAAAACCAACAGTGCAATTGCCGGCTAAACACCCAAATACAGCACAGAGGGCCGCATCTCTGAAGCTGAGGCCAAGCACGAGTGTACCCATTGACCCAACAACAATGTTATTTGTAGCCAATGTCATGCTAAACCACATTAGCAGCATATGAAGTATGGTTGAAGATGTTATTGGCTCTCGATCTTCGATAGGAATGGGCTCGATGCCACGGCTCTCCACATTTCTTAAGCTTGCAGCCCATCGTGAGCATCTTGATTGTGGCACGGGGTCAGGCTTTGCGAGGTCTGAGTCATCGGAGGAGCTGTTGGAAGCGCTTTTGTCGAGGTGAAACTGGTTCAGACTCCCAAGAGCAGGTGAGCTGTGGGCTTTTTCGACATCATCGGGCTTCATTCTCGGGTATCTCGAAGGACGTGTGAGTGGACTATGTCGGATTAAGCTGTTCGTGAACAGAAGAAGCTTTCAATCCGAATCCACTAATAGTTAAATAGATGCTAAGCAGTCTGACGTATATATTGGATGTCGTAAATCCACAGCTATACAATAGCTACAAAAGGCGAGGGAAATGAGCCGTTCGTATAAAACATGACGGAGGGGGGAGCTATGGTATGGTAGATATAAGGGAAAAGGCACGCGGGGCCAGTGCACCATTGCTAGGCCGTTGAACATTGACATCACCCTGTCTACCAAGTGAGACGGTGTAACAACCCGAGGGGAGACTGGATACATACACATTCCTTAGCAATCAAGGCACCAACCGAGCAGCGAGCAGCCGGTATCCAATGATGAACCCAGGAATTGGAATCACTGCAATACAGCCGTGAATAAACACACTCTGTAGATTGTAGATCATTGATCGTCTGGTGGAGAAAAAAAGGAAGCCACCCAGCTTTATCCCAACATACAAGTGTGGGGATGAACCTCATCGCGCAATATTGACCCATCCACCAGGACACCCACCCACACACATATTCGGTGGGTCTGTAACCATCTCATGATACAATCAAAGGAAGGGATAGGCCCATGACAGCCACACCATAAGAAATAAAAGTCCCGTCGACCCCTGTGATCCGCGATACATTTCCGTATGGGGTAAGTGGTATGCTGGAAAGCTCCGAATATGCATGCTCTGGAATGTTGTCGACGCAAGGAGTATGTGTTAGCTCACGATTCTATACGATGATCAGATTTTGAAAAGGAGGATGATGATCTGCCGAAGTTCCGTTCAGCAACTTCCGCGAGAAATGTATTCTGGTCCCTTGTGATTACTGCGGGACGAATGCTTCCCGGGGCATCTGTAATGATTCGCTATGGCTCTGGGGATATGCAGGCTTGAGGGAAGGGGCTCTTTTAAATAGCTCTGATTAGTGTTTACTTCCATTAAGCTATTCATAACTTAGCTTGATTACTATACATAGAGAGTTTCTCGCTGTTCGGTTGTCATCGGCATCGCGGTATAGCCCATATGACATCGTACAGGGGGTATTATGAAGGCTTGAATGGTGTTACATGCTCTTTGAAAGAGCAAATCCCCCTTCATCCCGACCTCTCTCATGGTCTTCTGTGCTAATTCGGAAGACTTACACAAATGGAACCCCGAATTATGTGATATTACGTAGCTCGAGTATCTAGCTCAGATCATTTCCTACAAGTCCAGCCAAGCTTTTCCCCCGTCTCGCCTGACCCACAAGCCGCAATCCGTGATGCGGATCTGTGAAAGCGAACTCTCCTAGCTTACTTTACCTACGGGATGGACTCATCAACGTTTAACAGTATGGTATGGCCAGTGGATTATTCTGGCTTCGCTCATACATTAGCAAAGGATGTATACCGCATGTTGATATGGTCTCAGAACTCGTGACTATGACATCTTTTTGGAAGATCTGCGGTCCCATTTTGGCTACAGCCCTGAAGTTCATGTGCTTGTCTGGGATTCTCGAAACTGCGTTAACAGATTAGACTGTGAATATGCTATTAGAAACCGAAATTATTGGTTGGCTGCTTTGATAGCCATGCAAAGTCGAGAAGCAGTTGCGGGACATGGATTGACCTGTTACTTCTTCATTGTGACCAAGAGCGAGTTTGGTACGAGAAAAAACATATGTTGAAATAGATTAGCAATCTGACTGATGGCTATAGAGCTACACAGAAAGCTTCCTTCTTTACAGATCAACGAGGGGAACTATTCGGTTGAAGAGATTCAAAGGGCAAGAAGGGAAATGGAAAATACCTACAATGTACATACCCTACCTAGGTAGGTACATAGGTAGGTACATATGTAGATATATTGCAGTTGATTGAGTATGCGAGGAAAGAGCAACCGGGATTTCCATTGCACCTTCTGTCCTTCTCTCTCTTCTCCCTTTTAGTCTCTCTTCTTACGCATCTCGACTCGTGTCAAACTCATCCTCTCACCCTGATCTCGTCACAAATTCTTTTTCAAGTTTTGAACTCTCCATCCAAGCCATCACTCAACATGGCTATAAACGCCCCCGTCCCGCGCAACGGTCTGCGAGTGCTCATGATGCACGACTGTCTGATTGAGGTGACCCGTTTTGACAGCGGCGAGTCAGCTATCTTCTGGCTGGGAGGCTACCTGGACAACGAAACGCACATCAACATAGACGGCACTTTCGATCACACCATGCTGAGCTACGACGATTTCGAACAAGATCTGATGGATCACCTCGGCTATGACCCCCATGAAGAAAGTCTCCGATGGGATTACGACAGCCCATCTCAGCTTCAGGCGGGCCCACAAAACCCCCCAGCTTTCCCGGTTAGAGGTTACAACACTTGGGTGGCCGCTCTGCTAGCCATGCAACACGATGCCTCGGTCCAGGTCAACTCCGCTGTGCAGTCTACCTCCACTGCCGGTTCTCCAATCATGACAGTTTACTTCGGTATTGCATGAAGTAAGTGACTCGTTCCATTTTTGATTGAGCATCAGCGAATCATTGGCTAAATATAAAGTTGTACCCCTCAAACTGTAACAACGAGTGGGCCTGAATGGGCGGCGAAGACATTGTTGCAGGACGGAGATTTCTTTCCATTGATGCTAGCATGCGATGCAGGAAGAATTTTAGTCAACAGATCGGGAGATGAAGCGCAGCATAACGGATCTTGCACTGGTGCCAAGGATAGGGACCTGAGGGCTCTGGATGGGTACCCAGGACGAAGAGAAATGTCAAGGAGAGATTTAGCTACTTCGAGCTGGTGAAATTCAAATTAAGGGTTGATAATGCAGTTTCTTTTCCTTGCTATGTATGCTCCATCGAAAATGTCAAGCATGACTCTCAAACGCACACTCTCGCAACGATAACTCATAACGTAACGCCTATCGTTCTCATTGTTGGCCTTGACTGCCTCCCATCCGAGTTTTACCTGCTTGCTCATCTCCTTTGTCTTTTCTCCAGTTTAACGCCCCTTGACCTTCACAACATCCATACCGATACCGAACTTCCAATTGCCTCCTCCGACGCAACTCAGGCTTCCCCACTGTCTATCTTCCGACCCAGAACGAGCAAGTCACTAGTTCTGTTCGTCACGGAGTTCGACCTCACCTCGGAGCTTCCTGATAAATTGGTTAGGCTTGAGGCTTCAAACAATGAATCGCGGAATCCACAAGCAGGTGTGCTTCTTGAGACTGATATTAGAGAGGCAACTCCAGGGCTCGTGCCAAAAATTATGCAGTCGTGATAGATTTAAAGTATCCAACGGCTTTAAATGGACGGCGAAGCCGGACTTGACATCCTCCGCCCCACATTTCTTATTCAGAATGAGGGGAGAATACAAATATTCAACTTCTATTTCACACTTCCCAGTCGCCTGCTACATATTTAAAAATGCCTTCCATAACCCCATCTCAAGAAGACCTGCAGAAGTTCTACATCGGCAAAGACATCAGCGATGTACCCAAACCAGCCGCAATCCTTGATGTAGCAATCATCCGACGACACTGCGAGAAAATGCTACGCACAATCAAAACACTCGATGTCGGATTCAGAGTTCATGTTAAGTCGCACAAGGTGAGAGGCCTCAAATCCCATCTTCTCCACGTAATTACACTCAACTTATGACCATCAGACACCCGAAATCGCCAAGCTCCAAATTGGCGACAGCACCGAGGCCAATTTCATAGCCTCCACAGTCCTAGAGATCGAGATGATGATCCCTCTACTACAGGATCTGAAACACAAAGGCTGCAAAATTAACATTCTCTACGGCATCCCTCTCGTCCCATCACAGGTTCCACTACTAGCCAAGGCAGCCCGCGAGCTAGGCGAGAATACCATCACAGTGATGATCGACCACCCAGATCAACTCCCCTACCTGGATAAGCTCTCTTCTCTAGCAGGACATCCAACCTGTGTCTTTGTCAAGGTCGACACGGGCTACCACCGCGCCGGCTTACCGCCTGTATCCCTCAACAAGCACGGGCTACTCGAGAAACTTGCCTCCACGGAGGAAACAGGCGGGGCAAGACTCCTCGGATTGTATTCACACAGCAGTCTGAGTTATAGCGGGACAACCCCCGAGCAAGCGATGGGCCATTTGATCAGTGAAATCCGCGGATGCAAAGATGCCTTGGAGAGAAATTTGCATTTACTACCCAAAAGGGAATTGGTCATTAGTGTTGGTGCGACCCCGCAGGTCGTCTCGTCCCAGAACTTGCTGCGAGAGGACTCTCCCTGTGCGGAAGCCCAGGAGCTGAAGGCTTTGCTTCGCGAGACAAATGTCGAGCTGCATGCTGGCGTCTATCCCATCCTGGATATGCAACAGTTCTCCACAAATGCTAGCGCTGATTCTGGGGTTCTGGAGGATGAAATTGCCATCTCGGTGCTCACTGAAGTGTGCAGTGTCTATAACGACGGCGAGCGTGAGAAGCCCGAGGCGCTCTTGGCGGCGGGGACGCTTGCACTGGGTCGAGAGCCGTGTCCGAGTTACTCGGGCTGGGGGGTTGTTTCTTCTTGGCGGCTGGATGGATTGGGCAAAGCTTCATCGGAGAGATTGGTCGTTGAGAGGATCAGTCAGGAACATGCGATTGTGACTTGGGAGAGTGAGTCGCAGACGAAGATCCCCCTGCGAATCGGACAAGTGGTTAAAGTGCACCCGAATCATGCTTGTGTTACTGGTGCCTTTTATGGATGGTATTTTGTTGTTGATTCGGATCAAGATAGTGAGACTTCTCGGATTGTGGATGTTTGGGTTCGGGCGAGGGGATGTGGTATGAGGGCTTGGTAGACTATGCCTGCAATTTCGGGCCTCGGGGTGCCTCGGAGATATCTTCCGCTTATGAACTAGTGTATTTCGCAGTGCATAACCATTGTGAGTAGTCTTGATCCACTATAAACCCTGCATCATCCCCCCGAATTTTGGACAAATAAAAGAGCATAAGCAATCTAGATGAATAATAGGGCAGATATCCCTTACAGAGCGTTATATTTGCTGTAGTGTACAATATCTCAGCGAGTATACCTACATACAACTGAAGTAATGAAGTAATAAGTGTGTTGGTGGACTGACCTATACACCACGGGAGCCGATACCCCTGTGGAGATTTGTGGAGTAGCAGGCTTTTGATAAAACAAGTTAGATCAAACTTTCCTGAAGAATCCAAGGATCCTTTGTACTCGTGGGAAGTTGAATAGTAACCCAGCTTCCCCACAGGTCTGTGGAGAGAGGCGGCATAATATTTAACCCCATGTCAATCACCGAAGTTACCCCGGTTTTAGGACTATAGATAAAAGGAGTCCATCCCTTTTATCTGGGGTTCTTGTATATCTCCCTCGACATAGTTGAGAGATTGCAGAACATCATGCGGTATTCTCTATGGGCCAATACGCTTGTGCTGGCCTCGGCTGCCGCTACAACAACTTCACTGACTGACATCTGTACCACTGCATACGCGAAGAATGCGTTGCCAGTAGATGCCATTCAAGGCGTTACCGTTGACCCCTCTTCGATTTCCACGAGTCTTGTCACCAATTTCACTGCAGAAAACGTCTTCTACCCTACCTCCACCTTCGATTACTGCAATGTGACTTTCGCCTACTCTCATGACGGTATTGACGGGGATGTTGTCCATGTGCAATACTGGCTTCCAGCCCCAGGGCAGTTTAAGAACAGATATGTGTCCACTGGTGGAGGTGGTTGGGCTATTAACTCGGGGTCCTCATCAATCCCTACTGGTGTCATTGTTGGCGGGTAAGAATTTCCTCGTTTACTCTTTAATGGCATGAATACTTTGACTAACATATTGTATGAAGTGTTGGAGGTTTGACCGATGGAGGATTTGGAAGCTTCACCACCCAATTTAGTTCCGTTGCTCTCTTGGAAAATGGAACTATCAATTGGCAAGCGACTTACATGTTTGGTGAGACTTTTATATTTCGAAACACACAGCTTATCAGCCAGCTAACATACGAAACAGGCTACCAAGCCCAGCATGAGCTCGCTGTCTTAGGCAAAGAACTGGCAAGAAATATTTACAACGTACCATCCAACGAAAAGATTTACTCCTACTATCAGGGCTGCTCTGAGGGAGGCCGCGAGGGATGGAGCCAGGTCCAACGGTTCCCCGATCAATTCGACGGCGTAGTTGCCGGTGCTCCAGCCTTCCGATGGGCACAACAACAAACCAACCATCTGACTGGAAACGTCATCCAGAAAACCCTTGACTACTACTCGCCCAGCTGTGAGCTCGAGAAGATCATGAACATGACCGTCGCAAGCTGCGATCCCCTGGATGGCAAGACTGACGGTATTGTATCACGATCCGACTTGTGTTTGAAGAATCTAAACTGGGATTCCATCCTGAACGCTTCTTACTCCTGCCCTGCTGTCAGTGGCTCTTCGTACGCGGGCACCACACCTGCACAGACAGGCAAGGTATCTGCCAAAGCCATTGAAGTCATCAAGGCCTTTTGGAATGGTCTTCACGACTCCGACGGCAAGCGAGTTTACTTCAACTACCAGCCTGGCTCGACTTTCGACGATCTTCAAAGCGCATATGATTCGTCTACCGACAGCTGGGAGCTTGACATAAGTGGTCTCGGTGGCATGTGGATTGGTTTGTTCATTGATCTTCTGCAAGAGACCAACATTCCTAGCTTGGACGGCGTGACCTACGATACCCTCAAGGAATGGATGATACTTTCTCAAAACAAGTACGGAGATATCTTCCAGACAACATACCCAGACTTGTCGGACTTCCAAGCCGCCGGTGGAAAAGTTATCCACGTCCATGGAGAACAAGACTACTCAATCCCTACTGCTTCTTCAGTCCGTTACTGGGATTCAGTCAGGGAAATTATGTTCCCCAATAAGTCATACAATGCAGGTGCAGCCGCTGTCGATGATTTCTATCGATTGTTCCTCATTCCTGGCGTAGGACACTGTGGCACAAACGAGTACCAACCCGATGCCCCATGGCCACAGACAACTCTACAGACTCTCATTGAATGGGTTGAGAATGGCAAGGCGCCGGCGACACTCGCTGGGTCTGGTGAGATCGAAACAATGTGTCGTTGGCCTCTTCGTCCACTTTGGACTTCAAACGGCAAGAAATTCCAATGCGTTTATGACCAGGAATCGATTGATAGCTTTAGTTACGATTTGGATGCCTACAAGCTTCCTGTGTACTAAGTGGATAACTTGTCAAGCGAGGGCTGCTTCTCTTAATTATATGGTTCTCCAATTGAAGTTACGAGTGTTGCAATTATCAATATTTTCAGTCCCACTGCATCTTTTCATTTTGAAGTAACTTCTATATCTGCTTACCCTGGTCTATACAATCCTGGATCATTATTGACCGGAAGGTAATCAAATGGCTCAACTTCGCCAGCAACGGGAAATCCACTAAGTCCTTCAAAGATATCATTGTCTCACGCCGAGTTATTGAAAACATCCGCAGAGTAGGATCGATGGCTAAAGGCGCAGGATGCATCCCCCTGGCCCCAGCTAGGTCTTCAAATTGCAAGGAACCAGTTTGGCA
Source organism: Penicillium sp. BW_162_3FA (assembly GCA_008931945.1). Lineage (NCBI taxonomy): Eukaryota > Fungi > Ascomycota > Eurotiomycetes > Eurotiales > Aspergillaceae > Penicillium > Penicillium sp. BW_162_3FA. Next base: position 213,366 of record MUGJ01000093.1, read on the forward strand.
GCTGGCCCAAGGTGTTGAGATTACTTGCGAGGATTGGGATCGATCTATTATTCGATCTAGTACTGCTAGACACTGCATTGCAGATTTGTTGTTACTGCTTAAAGTAGTCCCAAGCTCTTGGGATAGATGACAACCATAGCTCTTCGATAGCTTCGATTAAACTGGGCTCAAAATCATTTGCCATGTGTGCGGGCGACTATAGGATCACTACCACATAACTCTCTCATTGGATATTACCTACCGCCTCTTTCATTACCGCCTCCTTGAAGCATATACACTACTTTCAATCTGTATACAACAAGACTAGTGGACCGCTTATGCGGCCTTGTCATGTCTTTTCAGTAGTCTTTTCATTGGTCTTTTTTAGGTATATACAAATACGTTAAAAAAAAAGGCATATTCTATATAAGATACTTTCTCTATATGACCTTTGATATATACTAACTTCAACTTCTCTTTTATTTCTATATAGCATGATTATTATGGAATACCGGGAGGGGGAGCGACTCTCTGGCATATGCTTAATGCAGCTGAGCGAGCCCACATTGAAAACGAATGTTTGAAGCTATACACGCGCTTCGTGCAATCTCTATTCGTCTACTTAAAGAGCCTCACAACGCTCTCCTTCTCGATTTCTTAGCCCTACCACCTAAAAGCCCATCTCCAAAACATCATCAACCCTACAACTATCATCACTCTAAATAAACCTTTCTCTTCCCGGTGGAAAATCCTCAAAAAACTGAACGAGCATGAATTTCAAATCAACTAAGAGGAAAACAATGACTATAGCTTCTGTTCTTTCGCCTCAGTCAAATTCGAATACAGCGATCCCAAAAGGCCTTCACGCGAATATATATTCAAGTTTCTCGTAAAAAAACTGAAACAGATGATACGGATACCAGGGGCCAACAAGCCGCAGCATTTACCTCGCTAGAATTAACCGCATCTCTCACTCGAGGTATGTCGCTTCTCTCACTTGAGGCCCTACCAGTCAACCTCCTCTTTCGTGATTGAAAATGCCCATCAGTTCTCAAGCTCGTCTTTTGCTATATATACCCTTGATCTTGCCCTCTGGCTACAAAGAGTCCCATCGAAAGGGAAACCTTCCGCAAAGACACCCCCAGCTACAGTGAGATCCCCAAAGTGCCTTTAAAGCAGTGCATATACTAACCCTGAACAATAGACACCTGAAAGCCAGACTTCCCAGCCTAAACAGGTCAATATGGCTGGTTCAAGTTCAAGAGTACCATCGCAATCCCCTGATAAAGCCATTTTGCATACTAATTCGGTGTCACGGAGGAACTGTTCAGATACGCACCAGGTAAGTATTGTGAGCTGTTAATAGGAAATTCACACTGACGCATACACATAGGTCAAATTGAGGTACATGCTCGAGATGGACCTGAAATATAGCTTCTTACAACTCACAACCAAACTACCTTTCTTCGCAAGGTTGATATCGGTCGAGTATGGGGACTGGAGTATTGTCCAGTAATTTACCATAAAAGCAGAGGAAGCACATCGGGCAAGTCGGTGTCATTTTGTCAGAGTCTTTATCATGTTGCGTCAGTGGCTTTAGTAGACTCCAATTTCAACACTAGCACAGGCATGCAGAACCATAAGTGGACAGTATTCGTCTAAGAGACTACTGTCTTATCAACCAACTGTACATAATCTTCCTGTAAGTGTTCGCCACATCTACTCACATCAATGTACTATTATTTCCTAGCATAGCACAGCAAATGTTAGATAATAAACCCACCCGGAACTAGCCCTGACTGATCCTGCCTCCTCAAGTGAGAGAAGCGGCGTACCTTGGTTAGAAGATATAAATAAGGATCAAAATTGATGTTTATGAAGCTTTACCTTTTTACAAGGGGTACTTATTTTTGTTAGTGGTTTATATAGTAAGTGGAGGTACCATTAGTGTTACTATGATTGACTAGAGAAATCGGTAAATTCAGGCAAAGGGGGGGTTGAATTAGCAGTCCCCTAACTGTAGTGTAAAGAGGGTGAACCGACGAGTAAAGGACCAGGAAGTACGAGGAAGGTTAAGTGAAAATTAGAGATGTAGAGATTTTGTATGGGATCAGAGGCTTGATTTTCACATATGGAGACATGTAAACCCTCAAAACTATCCGCTAATAACAATCCCGCAGTTTTACCAAAAGCGACGGCAATATCAGAAGCAGTGAGAATACCTTTTAGGCAAACATCACGGCATGGAGCTACAATACAAGTTCATCGAGAGCATGTGGAGTAATTTACAAAGAACGAAAGTGGGAAAGAAAGTGGTATCTTCAGAATCTGAGAATTTTACAATCAGGAACAGTAAGAGGAAATGAAAAAAAGGAAATGAGATGCTGGATGGCGCGGAGGCCGTGTATGCGCCAAGAGATATCCAAAAGAAAAGGCCAACCTGGCCACCGAACCCAAATGCAAATGATTGTATGGACCCAAAAGTACAGAGGAGTCTATGCTTAATTTTCAACAGCGTTGCGCCGAATCACCCATTTCCAGACACCGAAAATAGAGCAGTGGAGTTTTGAGTCGAAGGAGAATAGGGGCATAACGAATTAAAGTGTCCTCGACGATCGGGGAGAAAAAGAAAGGAGTAGAAGAAAGGCGATGTGGGCTCAGACGTGCGATTGAGAGAGACTCGATCTCGATCTCGATCGCTGAGACAAAGAGCGTCGGCCACGGCTAGAGGGCGCGCGGTCCACTGACGGGGCATGCTCGAAGAATGGAATTAGATCCGGGTTTTGGCTAGGGGGTGTTTTGGAGGTAGCGGAGTACTCGTTCAAGATACGGTCATCAGCGGCGGTATCCGGGTGAACTTCAATGCCTTGCTCGCGATCAAGGCCGCTGTGAGGGCCGCCGTTTGTCGGGAAACTGATCTCGGGCTCGTTGTGGGGTCGCTCGATGGGAGACCATCCGGCAATACTACCGGCAACGATACCTGCCATAGCAGCGGCGGGTCCGAACGTCGAGTTCGATCGTGACCGCGTGTTCCGTCTAGAACGAGACTCGGGGGTAGCCGGCTGTGGGGTCGGGCTGCCGTTGTCGTTGTCGTTGTCGCCATTCGGCGTGGGTGGGGCGGAGGAATCACGAGAGCGGGAACCACTGCGGGACCGAGGAAGGAGTTCCTGGGGGTGTTGCAGCTTGTGGCGGATGTGTCGCAGACGGCCGCCACGGACACTCTTGATGAAGGCGAGCTGGTCGCGGATTTCCTCCAGGGCAGGGTTCCACTCGTAATTGCGGTCCTCGTCTGAGATAACCAATTCGGGACCCTTGTTGCGATGCCAAAAGTGGGGGACAAGCTTGGCGGCGAATTCATCTGGAATAAGACGAATGATCACGGCGATGGGTAACGAGATTGCTCCAAGTACAAGACTCACGGCCCACTGCGAGCCTTGGTCAAGACGCTTCACAGAGAAAGCAGCGCCACCAACAAAGATGATCAAGATTTGACCTCCAATAATGATGAGTTGAATACCAATGAACCAACGGTTCTTCCAGATACCTTCCAAAATGTTGAGCTTGTTGTCAATACGACGAGAGTTGTACTGATTGAAAATTTGCATGAAGACGAAAGTGTTGAACACCACGGTCTGCAGGTGGTCGTGATCCCAAGAGAAAATCTTAGCTCCGGCGAAATTCAGAACAAAAGTTACAACCAGCTGATAGATGGACTGTCCAATGATCATCTTCCACATTGTCAGAGTGATGAGTGGATCGGATTTCGATTCGGGTCTGCGGTCGAGCACTGTTGGTGTAGGAGGGTCTGTCGCCAAAGCGAGAGCGGCGAAGGTGTCCATGATCAAATTGACCCACAGCAGCTGCACTGCGCTGAGCACTGAATCCTCACTATCACTAGCGACTGCGGAGACGAAGGTGAGAATAACGGCGGTGATGTTGACAGTGATTTGGAACTGAAGGAACTTCTTAACGGCGTCACAGACGGTGCGACCCCATGCCATAGCCTTGACGATAGAGGAGAAGTTGTCATCCATGAGAATGATGTCAGAGGCCTCTTTGGCAACTTCGGTACCAGTGATACCCATTGCAAAACCAACATCGGCATTCTTGAGGGCCTGGGCATCATTGGTACCATCACCAGTGACAGCAACAGTCTCTCCAAGCTTCTTGAGTTGGTTCACCAGGATCTTCTTATCGTCGGGGCTAGAGCGGGCGATGACCTGGAGTCTTGGGATGATTTGGTTCATCTGGCGTGAGCTCAGCTTGCGGAATTTAGGACCCTCAATGGCGATACCACCGGGTGTGTAGATACCGCACTCCTGGGCGATAGCCTTAGCGGTTACGATGTTATCACCGGTCACCATTCTAACAAACACTCCAGCTTTTTGACATGTGTACACTGCCTCGGCAACACCTGCTCGGACAGGGTCTTGAATACCGAAGATTCCCAACATTGCCATGTCCTTGAAGATAGGTTCGAAAACTGCCTGGTTGCGATCGGTTTCCGCAGTAGGAGCCCCACGGGGTGGCCATTGTTCAAAGTCACGGTAAACTAGGGCAATGCATCTGAGAGAGCGGGTGGCGTAGTTGTTCATAATATTATCCAGTGAACTCCTCTCCTCGTCGGTAACAGGAGCTTCCGACAGAGAGTCGGTGGGGTCTCGGACAATGCGCGTCGATTTGGCAGCTAGAATCTCGGCAGCGCCCTTCACTAGCATTCTGTATTTTCCATTCTCCAGCTGGACCACAACTGCCATGCATTTGCGGCCTGAGTCGAATGGGAACATCTGTGCGAGCTTGCCGTTTGCTCTCGCTTCGCCAAGAGCTCCCATTCCGAGGTAATCCCTCGCGAAAGTCAAGAGGGCAGTCTCTGTCTTGGATCCAACGTATGTCTTAACTCCATCGGCCTCGCCTTCGAATGCGGTTGAGTTGTACACAATCGATTGGAGTAAGACATCCTTCACCGAGGACGATAGGGTAGAGACGAAATCCGAGGGGGTTATTTCACTCTGATCATCGGACGAGACACCAGAATACTTTCCGAACCGAGACGTGGTACCCAACGTCGCAGCCACTGCAGTCATTTTATTCTCCGTCAAGGTTCCAGTTTTGTCAGAGCAAATCGTGGTAGCATTACCCATAGTCTCACAGGCTTTGAGGTAGCGAACCAGGTTGTTGTCTTTGAGCATTCGTGTTGTAGCAAAGGCCAGAGCGAGCGTAACAGCCAGCGGTAAACCTTCAGGTACTGCGACAACGACAATTGTAACAGCAACAATGAAAATCTGCAAGAATGCTTGACCCTTGGCGTCTGCACCACCCTCGATGTCCTTGAGACGAACCAAAAATTTGATGAAAAGGACCACAAACAGCAACAAACCAGAAGCGAGACCGAGCTTGGCAATGTACTCAGCCAACTTGTTGAGCTTAGTTTGCAAAGGTGTTGTCTCGCCCTCCTCTTGGAGGGACATCATCGTCCGGCCGTAGGTGGCGTGCATACCGGTAGCAGTGACCAAAAACGTGCCGACGCCCTCAGAAACCTTGGCACCGGAAATGATGAAAGGATCCATTTTCTTCAGGTCTTCGTGCTGCTCGATTGTCCGGTACACTTCATCACCTGGAGTTTTGCGGAGAACGTCGGACTCGCCAGTAGCGGAAGATTCGTCGCACTTGAGGTCGTGGCCTTCGATCAAGATCCCATCAACTGGGACCATATCACCAGGTTCCAGAAGCATCAAATCGCCAACCAAGACATCGTGGATGGAAATTTCCTCCGTTCGGCCGGACCGCGTCACCTTGACTTGTCGATTTTCCTTCTTTTTGTTGAGTTTTGCAAACTGTCGTTCCTTTTGCCAGTCGTTCGCTGCACCGACCGTAACCACGATAATAATGGCCACGAGAATTGCCAAGCCTTCAACCCATTCAACGCCAGGTTCATCGGGATTTGCTGGATGGAGCGATTGCGGAATTCCCACAGCAAGTGAAACTGCAGCGGCAACCGTCAATAAGATCAACACCTTATCGTTGTAGGCAATCCATGCAAGCTCCCAGATAGACTTCAATTTCCTCTCTGGAAGCCTATTATCCCCGTAAATACGTCTGCGGTCGAAGAAATCTTCTCCGCCCTGGGTTACGATGGAACTCTCGGTGGCGGGTGGCTGTGATGTATTCGGAGAGGCAGACTTAGGTATATTCTTCTTTGGCGAGGAAGGTGAGGTAGGTGAAACAACCTCGTCAAAACTAACGGTTCCGTCAAGGGTCGTCTCATCAACACTCAAGCCGCTTTTTACATCAGTTCGAAGCCCTTTTTCCAATCCTCGCAGACCTCCCAACGCGTGGAAGGCGCTAAAGCTTTTCGGGTTTAGAAGCTTGTTCAGCTGACCAGGGGAAAAGGCAAACTTGTTGTCCTCAACCTCGAACTCGGATTCGCGGCCGGGGTCTGGGGTCAGGGCATCCTCATCGTGTATGTCGTTTATGGCAGCGTTCTTGGCCAAATCGGATCTCGATTCGTGAGATGTTGAGGGCACGTATGTTTCGCCGCCGTAGGTGCTCGATGTTTGGCCAGTCTCATCCGACTCCAAGGAGTTGCCTCGAGAGCGTGTTCCAGGAACAGAAAGGAAGTTTGAGTGTGCGTCAGGCGCCTTCATCTTGGGTGATGAGATGTTGTGTGGGGAGGTTGGCCGGCTCTCTCGTTCACGAGCTTCGGAGGAGGCATTGGAGCGAATCGAGGCTGTGGACCGCATATCCGTGGGAGAAACACTGCCATTGTTTAGCAGTGCTGTTGTGTCGGGGGCTTGTGCATTATCGGTGTAGGTTTGTGATCCTCCAGAGAGGACTTGGATGGGAGGGTGATCGGTATCAGGGGAGTTCACGGCCGAGGTGTCGATGGTAATGGTCGGCGCGCGCTCTCTGCGCAGGGTTGATTGGCCCGGTTCATCTTTTGGGCGTGGGTCAGACATTGTGGGAGTGTCTATTCAATGCGCGATTCATGCGTGGCACACACCCTTGTAGATGGGTAGTTTCATGTGGATAAGGAGAAAGTAGAGAATGATAAGAACTCCATAAACTCCTAAACTCCCCAGGTTTGTAAAGTAAGGGTTGAAAGAGTGTAAAGTGTAAAGGTGTAAAGGTGTAAAGGCGTAAAAGATAGGAGAGGCAAGCGGCAAGGTAATACTTGCCCCCGTTGGAGACGTCAATTCGTTGTCTCTCCACTCCGGTCGAGAACTTCATTACGGAGTACCCTAGATTACTTACGGAGTAGATTACCTGGATTCCTACATTACCTACATTACCTACATTACCTACGTAGTATTGGATTTCTTCCCTTTTTTTTGCCTTCAATTTCTCCACTTTGGGTATCCGCTTGCACAGCCCCTACTTGTATTTCGGATTATACATATGCATTATTATGGTAGATGATGCACTCCATATAACCAATAATATAAGCCATCAATCTTATAACATTGGAACATTCCTGTCTGTAAAAAAAAAATGAAGAAAATTCTTCACCATATTTACGTGGGTAATTAACGAATAAGGAGCAAATCCCGCAAAGACCACCAATACCAAGCTATATAGCGCCTGCACTGCCTCACTTGCCAAGAAATGGACATGCTCAACATCCCGATTCGGCAAAATAAGGGGGCAATATGGAAAAAAATAATATAAATTTTTGGGAAGAGAGCTTGAATAATGTTAAAATACCTTGGATCTAATTTGAAATGAAAGATTTAACGGATTCTATTAAAGCCCAGACGTTATGTATTCATCTCTAATCCAGCCACTTCATATGCCCTTGAACAAACCTTGAACAAAGTGGTGACGTCCCCTATTTACAACGATGATCGACGTTGACGGAGTCCGACGTAGCATGTGCAAGGCTTTGCCTTTTTCATCTATAGAATCAAACTCTGATTTCCGGAACTTGACGGACTAGTCGAACATCCCAAGTTTAACTGGTTTCTCATGCCAAGGAACTTGCCATTGGGGATTATAGCACCACATAAACATAGACTCAGCCACACTCAGACCACATCTGATCCTTGCATTGAAGCATCGTACGGCATACATCAAGGTACTTCGTAAACATAATCCATTAGACTGGCTCAACCCCATCAAACGCTTAGAACCATTACACAGGGCACATAAAGTAGACCTAGCTCGGTCCTCTACAAACCCAAAACCCAACCCAGCCGAATCGGGCATATATATAACTACGTTGTACAAGATATACCTCCCATACCACAAGTTTTCCGTCAGCCCCAAAGTAACACATGTAATACATAGCAAAAGATAGCACCAAATCTAAAATCTTATTCTCCTCAAACCAATCCCAACCACCATTCCACCACCTCTCAAATACACAGAGCCCAATCAAAACCCCAAAGCCTCAAAAGCAGGAAATGTTCAGCCCAGCCAACGAATACGGCTTCACCGCCGTCCCAGCCTCTGCCCAAGACCTCATCACAAACACACCCTACCCAGCATCAACCGTTTCCCCAACCCCAATCCCAGAAACCCCACTAGCACAGCGCATCAATGTCTATGCACGCACACACCTCCCCGACCAGACTTACAACCACTCATAACGAGTGTATCATTTTGGGCTTGCAAACGATACCGATTTCTGTTTGCAAACTAGGACTTCGACAATGAGACTTTCCTCCTCGCTTGTTTGTTGCATGATATTGGGAACACGGAGGCCAGTATCACCGCTACTAGGCTAAGTTTTGAGTTCTTTGGCGGCGTGTTGGCATTGCGCGTCTTGCAGAATAATACCCATGAAGACGAAGACGAGGCTAATGTAGGTGTCCATGTTCGTGAGCGGGGGAGTCCATCCGGGCTTCGGGCCCGCGACGGCCCCGCGTGAACACACCAGGGTTCGTCCCTCGTTGGTAATATCACTGCTATAGGACAGTTGCTGCAGTTGGCGATGATCTTTGGTATGTATATGCTTATAATTATTATCAGCTGATGGCTCTATCCGCATGGTCTAGGTGTTCTGCTCGTCATATGTATGTGCGCTCTATATCACTGCATGTGTTCCTGATATCCTAGACCACTGCTTATCCCTTCGGTGTCTATGTCTGTGTATCAATATGTTTCATTTCAAAGCATTAACCTCACTTTATCTTGATCAAGATCTCATGGCCCACGCTATCAGAGGCGATCTGCCACAGCACCGCATCTGGGAAGATGCTGGGCATGCTGCAATGATCTCTCCTAAGAGCAAAGCCTAAGGGCAAAGTTTCGGAGTACACAATCGTCGTACCTCGCACCTATCTGGCTCCCGACCCACTAGACTTTCCCGACGAGGAGTATGACTCACCCAATGCAGCCAGCCAAGCTACTACCCGTGATTTGATGGCAGGTCTTGGAGTTCATCGATGTGGAAAGTATCTTGAAGGGGTTGAGGGCCATTATGCCCATATCACGATCATCCCAATCCACGAGCTCTCTCCCAGTAACTCGATATCGCTGTCCGAGGCCCCGTACCATGAGCGAAGATCCTTAGGGATATATGACCACACAACTGGGACCAAAGGTTAAGGATAAGGCCGCGTTGACTGCTATTGCGAAGAAAATTTGTGCTGGAGTTGATGCATTGAAAATTTGAGCGTGATGGCAGGGGCCAGAATGTGGAATATATATATGGGGTTTAATCCTCTACTGTGCTCTTAGTCTTCACTTGTTATCCACATCCTATATTCACAAACATACACAATTGCTATATTGATTCTGTAACTTTACCTCCATCGGGTCTGCCTACATTCTCAACCACTACCAATGAAGTTCCATTAGTTTACTACGCTGGAATATATTTCCCCGTCTCTTACTAGTTATAACTACTAAATCCCGACCCTCTATAGCATCCCAGTAACGATCTACTAGTAGCTGTTGGTAAGAGCCCGACAAGCTGATGACCCCTCTATTCAAAGATTCTTTATTCTGTTTGATTTCTTTGGTGCAAATAAAACGAAAGATAGACAGAGGAAGTAGACTGCCCCGGCGCCATTCCCTTTACTAGGCCCGAAAGACGTCCACGGCTTGTTGATGACCCCTCACCCCCATCTTACAACTCCGGACAGACACCCCTAATATGCTCACAGATCCGCCTCGCCGCCTCCTCCGGCGTGAAACTAGACACATCGAGTTCTAAATAATTTGGGTGGCCGGTGAAGCGATGTACATTCTCCTCGCGACGGAACTGTGTGACAAGCTCTACGTCAGTCAACTTCGAGTGTGATTCTCGATCTGACGAGATCAGGCGCTGCATATTGGTCTTTTCGTCGCAGAAGAGTAGGATAGGTACGAGGACGGCACGTCGTGCTTCTGCAGTGGCGAGATATTCTGCGCACACGGCCGCGCCGAGGTCGTCGTCGCTCTGGAAGTCCGTAAAGATGTAAGTTGTGTCGAATGTTGCGGGCTCATTGGCGAGAGCGGAGAAGATAGAGCTCCGGATTCCGCGGCGGAGGTTTTGATAGCCTGGCTGGGTGCGGTGGAGAACAGCGTCGGCGGGGTTGATTAGGAGGTGGTTATGCACGAGCTTTGCGGAAGGGAGTTGCTTTAGAAGGGAGCGGGCGATGGTGAGCTTTCCGACGCCTGGGAAGCCATTGAGATGAACTATCGGGCGTCGTGGTTCAGGGATTGATGAAATAGTCATCTTGGGTGTGGTGTGGACAGATTGTAGTTCTAGCGAAGAGTTATACAAGTGTGAATTATTTGTAGAATGGTAAGGCTTGGGACGCCTGCAATTTAGGATAACAATGGTGAGTGTCACCCAGTTTCCAGGACAATTCTTTGTTTGTATAGATAAGTCTAATCAGAGATGATTTTATTGGTCATATCCAAGTGTTGTAGGGCCACCAAGCTTTACCTTGTGCAGACACGCTAAATTTTGCACTCTCAGCTGTTTCAGCTATAAGGACTGACTTGCATAATGGAAGGCCAGATTACAGGCCTTGAATGAGAGTTAGGTAGATCTAAATTACGCATTTCGAATGCACGACTAGGACGATATAGGAGTATATTGTTGACAAAAGACGATGTTGTGCATTCGTAGATGTCCTATTGACATGTAGTAGCTGTAGTAAAGCGAAGTAACCTGTCCTCCTTCCATATTTGACCCAGTTTCGTTCATATCAGAGCCTCGCCGTTAAAAAAAACCTCAAATCCACTGAAATCCCATGCTAATGTACACAGAACAAATCGCCGCTAGATCTACTGCTCCCGATCTGCGGACGATACGATCCCAAGCCTCTTCTTTTCTTCTTCGGAGATGGTGACATCCCAGATCTTCAGTTCCTGGCCCTTTTCGAAGGTGGTGTGGTCCATTGGGGACTTGCGCTGGCTGGAGTCCCGGATGACCAAGGCCTTGCTGGACAAAGCGAGCACATCGACAAGCTCGGCCATACGTCGTGACTTTGTAAAGGCGCGAGTGATGTGCTCGTAGTTTGCAGCCCAGATAGACACAATCATGCAGGATGTCAACAGGTCGTGGCGCTCGAGGGTGTGACTGGCGTAGTACAAGGCGTTGTGCCAATCGAGAAGTAGCTCCGGAATGTAGGTCGTCCGAATGTGTTCGAAGTCTTGTTCTTCCTCGGCTGCAGGAAACCGTTAGTCTTGAGATTCCAATGCGAAAACATCGAGTACATACCATCGGTAGATGTGGGTAGCCAGTCTTCAGCGACCACTGCGCCAACCCAATCTTCTAGAATAGTCACGCATTCGTTCATATCTTGACCCATGCCCTTTAGGGTGCCCGAGTCGCGTCGACGTTTGGTCCTGGGTTGGTTAGATTTGATGGTGAGATGAAACACGGGAAGGAAGTACTCACTTGGACATCTGCTCGTGCACCAATGCAAATTGCTCTACAGCATCAAACCCGAGAGCCAGACTCTCCAGATCTAGAACCCTATGAGCTTTGTAGTATGCCGAAACCAGCGCAATGTTGTTGGAGCCGGAAAGACTTCGCCGGTGGAGGCTGTTTCTCTTTGATTTGGTGGGGCTAGTTGGCGTGGTTGACTCGGTATGTGTGCCCTCTTGCGGAGGCATCGAAATGATATCGGATCCGAATTTTTCAATTGAGATATCAGCCAACCGAATACGGAAACTCACCTCGCGAGCAGCGGCAAGCTTATCAGCAACTAGTAAAAGTCAGTTCGGACGGTTTCTCAACAACAGGAGTGACAAAAACATACGGAAGAACTTGCGGTACAGCCAGGATCCAAGATCGCAAATCTTATCCCACTGGCCATCGATGTAGCGAAGCCACTCCAGACTGCGAATCATCCTGTCGTCTTCAGGAGCGACGGAGGTCCCAATCAAGTCGGTCTTGGGTGACACCAATGCCCGGGAACCGTCAGGTCGTCGCAGCACTCGCGAATAACCAGTGACCCCTCCAGAATGTTCAATCGCAGAGACATGTTCCTTCACCCACGCCCATTGAACATCAAGAACAGTTTCCATGTCAATGTGATGTTTCCGCGCGAGCCGGACTTGCTGTATCTTCTCTTGTGGGTCAACAATTTCAATGAGAATCTTGGATAGAACTTCGTGTCCCATTGGCGCGGGGAGGAGAGACACGTAAAGAGGGACAAGGTGGAATAGACCCCTGTCTTCCAGGTTGGCAACATGTCCAGCCACAATGACCGATGCTGTTTCAACGAAATGGGCATCCACGCGGGCGTAGCCCCTCGCACTGGCCACAACGTAAACATGAGATGCAATTCTGAGAGCTTCTTCATCATCGGCAGCTATCAGGAAAGATTCATCTACTGGCTTGCGCGCAATCTCTGGGATAACAGAGCTGTTCCCATATTTGTCGGCGCTAACTTGAGATACAGCGTGGGCCAGAGAAGTGAAGAATGTGTCGTAGCCTTTGCTGAGAATAGCGGCCTGGATGTTGCGGAACGGATTACGTGCCTCGCCGCTGACCCGCTCGTTACCCCTGAGATAGACAAGGAACTTTTGAAGTTCTGCGTGCCCGGCCGGCTCCGGATTGAATGCCACAGGGGTGTTGGGGGAGTGGCTCAGTTTCCGCTGGAATTGCTTGCAAAATCCTTGATAGCGCGAGAGCACGACGCGGTTGAAGTACACGTAAAGGAAGTCGTCCCAGCTGCGGCAGACACTGGCCGCAGCATCGGTTTCGCCAGAAAGCAAAGCGTAGACCGCTCGCTGGAATTCATCGGTATTTGGGTCGCGTGTTAGCGCAGAGCAAGCGGTGCGCCATGAATCCTGGGATCGGCTGTTCATCAAACGTGTGTGGCCATCGTCAGATGGGTATCGAGAACTTCCCGACTTGGGATCCACACTAGAGCCGCACAAGCTGACGGCCCTCCATCCTTCCAGGCGAGTCTCTGCCCATTCACGAATCTTAGTCCAGTTCTCGCCCTGTCTGAGCATCTTCCAGCAAGTTATCCAGTTGGCGCGCTCGAAAAATTTGTCCTCCTTTTCTAAACCGTGCTTCTGACGAGTGATAGCATCAGGGTCGAGTTGAGTGACTAGCGGTTTCTGTTCGCCTTTGCTCAAAAGCGAGCGCGAGATTCCAGGGTCGTTGGGGTCGAGAGGCTGTGGCCAGGCGCGCAAACGTTTGTGGCCCTTGATCGACTCTTTGGTATAAAGCCAACCGGATGTCCACGTTCCTTGGCCCCTTCGCGAGTATTGCTCCATTTCCGCGATCAGAGTGTCGAACTCTTGGCTTCCTGTCTTGGAGGTCTCCTCCAACCATCGCATAGCAACCACACATTCAAGGCCATATTGATCGGCATTGAGGAACTCTTCCCAGATCTCGCGATCGCTTGAGTAGCGGTGAAGGTTCTGGAAAGCTGTCTGTCGTCCGGCCTTGTAACTGGCCCGGCTGGAGGGGTCGTCAATGCTGATCAAGTTGAGTAGGAGGCGCCAAGTGTCGGCCTCGAGTTGCAATCGTCGTATCTCCTCGTAATTCTTGGTGTCTTGCGACCCACTCGACCGGAAGCCTGTCTTTGTCCGGTCCACGGTCTGTTGGGTCTCTATTTCCTTGATCGCATTGTTCGCAATGTCGCGGTAGCTCTGCACAAGCTTGTAAGCCGCCTGGGCACTGTTGAAATCGTCGGTAGAATTGTCGCGCTTGAACTGATCTAGCTTGTCGGCGAATGCTTCGATCTGGCGAGTGACGCGGTCAGCCGTCCGGCGAAGGGGGTGCAGTGCTTCCTGAGCGCCTGCGGCGGTGAACAGCGGGGCATCTGGGATAGAATTTAGTAAATGCGATTCAAATAGTAATTCTTAAACCAACCTTGAGACTTGACCGAAACGCCAAAGGCAGACTGCATAGAATGCTCAGGATCAGAAACATCGGACCCGGTCTCCGATACGGTGTCGCCATCCATATCTTCGTCCATGTCCTCATCTTGATCTTCAGATTGGTCTTCAGATTGATCTTCCGAATTCAGTTCCTCGTCCTCCAATTCTTCATCCTCATCGTAAGATTGTTGCGAATCATCGTCAATACTGATGACCTCAGTTTGCCTCGGGGCAACCTATACAAAGGGTTAGAATATAGTAAAAAGCAAAGAACAAAGAACACGGGCGCACCGGCGTGAATGCCCCAGCAGCCGATCGAGTTAAAGGCGCCATGATGGGGAGACTTAGATAGAAGGGAGGAGAGAGAGAGAGAGCCCTGGAGAGGAGCTCTGTGGAATAAGTTGTGTTTGTCTCTTTTGTCTCTTCTGGTTTTCGCGTTGACAGCCTAACCCCGAATGGGACTAGCGGCAACTCCAGAAGCTATTTCAACGAATTTTCGCCCGCGCCCTTCTATCTTTCTTTTCTTTTCTTCTCTAATGTCTATAGGCTTTCATTAGAGTCTCGGTATGAAAACTCAATTTTCGTACAGGTCCATGAGGCCTCTTTGCGTGCTCACGATTGTCTTATAATAAATGCAGTTCTTCAATTAGCCTGGGTTCCTCCATATGGAACCTCAGACCGCAAGGGAATTGTGACATCCTCCATCTTCGACATGGGTCACTTTAAGTTGAAATTTAAAAATACATGAAACAAAACAGCCTCACTGCTTCTCTGCTGCTTGAGCTCGTTGCTTCATCTTCAGCCGCAGCAAATTTGCTTTAGGGCAGCTGAGAGTAGACGCCTGGTCACCTTGCACTTGGTAGAAGGCATTGCAGCATTCGTACAAAGCATCAATTTGTGCCTGGCATTTGTCCTCATTGAAGGAGTTTTTCTGCAAGCAATCTGGCTTTGGTTAAGCTTTTGTTTTTGTGTGAATCTGCTATCAATTGGACAATACCTTGAATGGCGCACTGTTGCATTGTCAGTAAGAGCTAGCAATACCTGGGCACTCTTAAATGGACGCTTTTAGGACAGGGACACATACAGCACGCGGTTTGCAAGGTTGCTCGTGCGACAGATCTTGCTTTAAATTACCCTACAAGGGTCTTTAGCATCTAGACAATATGTTCACAATGACAAATTTCATACCATAATGCAATTATCAAAGACAGTACTGTACAAACAGTTGTAGACACACTGTTCCTTGGAAGTGACGAAAGTGATAGAAGAGCCAAACGCAAAATAGATTCTCCGCCTTCAGACCGTGGGGCGAGTGCACTATTCTGCCGCCGCCGCTGATCTCTCTTCTTCCTCTCTCTTCTAACTTCGCCGTTTCCACAACCTTCACTATCTCGCTTCTGAGCTTTCGTCTTCTAGGTGAGTACTTCATAATCCAGGTGTGCCCCCCCAAAAAACATCGAAATTGTGGTCTAACCATCTTTGAACTCTTTAGACATAATTCAAAGCCCCGCTTGAACAGGTTCCTGAACTCGCTTCTACCGTTGTAAGCATTCTGCCTCGTCGCCATTCCGTGTCCCATACGAAGTAGCCGTTTAACGAAATCCAGACTACAACAGTTATTCATCATGTCCGACAAAGAAGGCGCCGCTCCCGCTACCGAGCACCTGAACATTAAGGTGACTGATAACAACAACGAAGTTTTCTTCAAGATCAAGCGCACAACGCAGCTTAAGAAGCTTATGGACGCCTTCTGCGAACGCCAAGGAAAACAAATGTCCACTGTTCGTTTCCTATTTGATGGCACCCGGGTTCGCCCCGAGGATTCACCCGAAACTGTACGGACATCCCCCACTCCTTTTTCGCCATCCATTGGTGTCTCAGAACTTTGAAACTGACCGCAAATAGCTCGATATGGCGGATGGTGACACCTTGGAGGTCCACCAGGAGCAGATTGGAGGTTGCTAGACCAGAAGCTCTACATGCTAGAGTCGCACTTCCCAACGAAACGAGGCTGCTGGGGTGACATACGTGGGGGGATATGCTAGGGCTGGTGACCAGCAGTGGATAGAGGATCCTCATTGACGGCCCATGGGCGAAGGGCGGCGTTCATACTGCTTTTTTTCTTATGAATGATGATTATCAAAGGTCACCTAGTCTTCTCTGCAGACTTTGAGGGTGCTTTCGCTATAACAAATTTCCTCGAGATCAACTCGACCGCATCCCGTAGATGTAGTTTGAATTTGGCATAGGCTTTGTATTTAGACCTAGGACTAAGAACCGAGGCTTATGTCAAACTAGTAGAGACTGTCATTTTCTAGGAGAGTGGGAATGTTACAACATATTGTCTCGCTTATTGCCTTGAATGGTCTACTAGATCTCGATACAAATTTGCGCGTCGATATATACTATGTGTTCTTTTGTACGTTAGGTCCTTCCATCACTGGTCGCCTCAAGCAACGAGGTATCAATCAATTCCAGGTCCAGAGAACCCGAAGTTGATTGACCACCAGTAGACGTCTCTTCCTCCTGGGCTAGTAATCCATGATAATCCACCACGCAGAGAGAAGACATATAAACAAGTCCAATTCAACAATATGTACACATTTTTCGAGAGCCGATAGCCCCTGATATGATCCAAGATTTCCCCTCAAAGTAACCTAACTGTTCCAAATAGAAGCCTTCATCTTCTCTTCCTCCTCTTTAGCTTTAGCCTTCTCTTCGCGCTCGCGATTCCGCCTCCGGATCTCCTGTTCTTTAATCGAGCGATCGTAAGCGCGCTGCTGCTCCGACCGCTTCGGAGCGCGGATCCCCAATGCACCGGCTATCAACCGCTCCGCAACAGCAGTCTGCTTCTCCGGGCGACGGGCAGGAGCTCCCCGCGCCGAAGCAGGAGAAGCAGCTCTCGCCATCCACGGGTTGGAAGTCTGCGGGGAGATAGGTGTGGGTGGGGGATCTAGCGGTCCCTCGGCGCTGATGGTTGGCGATAGCACCGGGCTAGCATCTTCATCGTGGGGTTGAGCTTCCTCGCTTTCCGGGGCCGAAAGGTCTGCTTCGTCTTCCCATGAGTCTGCGACGGGTTTGCGGGGTATTTTATTTGAGGTCACGGCTGCTGTCGGGGGCTTTTTCACGTTTGGTCGGGAAATGTCTTGCACTGGGCCCTTTTGACCTATGGACAGGTTGCGGAGTGTGGACTCGAGCTCGGCACTTGGATCAGACATGGCACTAGCACGTGGGAGTTCGGGTGTAACGGGGAATAAATATACAAGAAGGGGTAGTTAATGGTCAGGAGGATTAAGAATACAGTTCAATTTAAGAAAGATGTGTCGGCTCGAAATAGAATTAATGGCGTCAGCGCCGGGTGGCATCCCTGGTCGATCGTGGAGAAAAAAGAAGGGCTAGACCTTTCTGGTTCGGCTTTATGCCTCAGGATTGTCAGGCATCAATATGGGTCTTCTATTTTTATTTCAGGGATAATAATGATAATCAAACATGTTTATAATGAGTTCATTAGGGGTTTGATGTACTTGTAACAACTTCGAAGTACATAATGCCAAGTCATCATTTGATCCCTTACATTGAAAACCCTGAAGCTAGCAAAACAAACTAACTTATAGATCATTTCCTCAGTTCGGTGCCTATATGGAGTATCAAGCTATTGGTAACCTGCATCAAATGAAGCAATATAACAATAACAGTGCGGAGTAGCATAGTGCATAATAAAACATCAAAAAACTGATCAGTATCGTTTTTGATACTTTGATCTTCTAGCTGTCTATAAATCCTCTTTAAACCCCTGGTTCCCTCCACCACAGGTACCATCATCGGTCTTTCCCAAAAATCGAATTGCCGAGCCACCATATCAAAAGTACAACATGAAGTACGCCATTACTACCGTCGCCGTCCTGGCCAGCCTGCTCAGCCAAACCATCGCCTTGAAAAGTACCGGGGTCTACGAGATTCAGTCCGCACGCTCTGGAGATGTTTGGGGGATTCAACAATCCATCGGTGTCACACATCAGATTGAGCTGGTACACCCAGAAGGCAAAAAAGCCGAGCACTGGCGTCTAGTTGCTTCCGGTCCCGACTTCTTTATAGAAAACATCTACACCGAGGGGATGCTTGCATGCAAACATCAGTGCAAAGTAGACACACTTGGAAACGATGCACAGCTTTTCAGAGTCATCCAGAATGATGACAACACCTTCTCCTTAGGTAATTTATAGGCTTATTTAAAAGCGATTTAGAAGGCTTAGTATTAAGATAGATAGAATAATATAGTTATTATAGCTATTAATTTAGTTAATAGGAAGAATAATTAGTTATTAGATATTAGATCTAATAAGATTTTAATATATAATCTAGAAGATT
>MUGJ01000095.1:0-11891 GCA_008931945.1 Penicillium sp. BW_162_3FA
TAGCCTATTAAGATTAGTTTAATATATATTAAAAGAATATAGTTTAATTATTAAAATCTTTATTATAGCTAATAACTATAAATATTATCTAATCTAATCTCTATATTAGAAACTTATATATCGAAAAGTAGCCTAAGACACGGCATAGAATAGTATTATCTAATATCAAATATCCTATAATCGACTATCCTAAGTTTAAGCTAAACGGCTTAAAATCTTGACTAGAGCTTACTACTTTAATTGTATCTTTTAGGGCTAGCTGTAGATACTCTTATCCTTAATTAGTCGGATACTAGTAGTATAACTAAGCCTATACTAGGATATATTAAGATTAACGATAGATTAGGTAGTAACAAACTTATAATCTATAGTTTATAAAATCCTTATATCTCTTTGTCCCTTAATAGTCTGGTTAAAACCGATATTACCTATTCCGTAATTAGCGGTTAAACTATATTAGACTCTATAGAACTTACGATTGATTTTAGTTATAATCCTATAGGAAGATCTGATTTTACTTTATACTTTCCCTCTAGCCTAACTATATTATATCTATTATATCTAGCTATTTTATTAATTCTTTTACTTTTAAACTAGGTCTCTTAAAGCTTTCCTATCTAAATATTAGTAGATTATAGTAAAGATACTTCTTAGGAAATTTAAGATAAGGCTTTATAATCGAGACTAAAGAATATTAGTAGTTATATAACTAGGACCTTAAAACTTATATTAGACTCTATTAAAAGTTTTTATGGTTTTTAGTTAAGTTAAACTATAAAAGAAGGGCCTGAATTAAGCAATCTAGACTTTTTTAAGCCTAATCTAACTACTATAAACCCGATTACAGATCTAATTAATAAAGAGCCGACTACTATAACCGCTATAAAATCTATAATTAAGGAATTAATAATAGGTAATACTAGTGTGATTCTGAGAAGATNNNTTATTAGCTTGGGGTTTCAACTAGCTAAATACTATAGAGTACGGTTGTGTATAATACATAGTAGTGCAGAATGGTCCCGCATGGGTAGGTGTGGTAACCCAAAGGAACCTTTAGTGTAGTTTATGTAAGGAAAGGGGGCTCCTGGGATCACATCCTCCCCTACTAAGCGGAAATCGGTCCTCCGTTTCCCGAAGTTCTTACGTGAGTGAATCTAAGGTCCTAGGAGTGCATTTTTTAACGAGTATCGTATATAATCGAGTCTGTACGGAATAGTATAGGTATGCAAAAGTAAAAATAAAGGAAATCGTTTAGTGAAGCTTCTAAGAACAGCTTTATAAGGGTCCTCGAAGCTCTATTTGTCTTTGTAAGACCTCGTTTTGGGTGTGATAAGGTTGAACTAGGTGGCGAAGTGATAGAGGTAGTTCTTAAAAAGAGAACTGAGAGGTATAACGACTAAGGGTGGATATAAAAAGGCTCTTTAAGGTACGAAATTGGCTAGTTTAGGTCTTTGCGTTATCGTCTAAACTCTTACTTCTAGGTATATAACTGAGAGTAGGTCTCTAGGCTTTATTTTCTCGCCTCTCTTCCTTTCTTACTATTCCTTCTTATCCTCTTTCTTACCTATCTTTATTAATTCTATTAAGCTTAGGACTAGGAATATCCTTTTCTATTATTAATAAGGTATAAATACCTTTATAAAGGTCTGTCTAATCCTAAACTAAGGCTGACTTCTTCGTGTTATATAGTATCACAATAGCGCGAGGTAAATCTACCTATTCTCCCCTTAATAATAATCTGGCCGGGGTCGTACAAGGTCTTATAACGACTAGTGCTCCCCCTACAACTTAGTATAAATTCTTATTAGGTGTTCTAATATAAGTCCTAGATAATAACGAGGCCGATAAGGTCTCTATAAGTAAAGGACCGGCTATTCTGTCTCCTATTCCTATTCCTATAGCTCCGGGTAGGCCTATCTCTCCCCTAGCTACTAGCTAGTATAGTAGTTCTGATAGTTAGTCTTATATGCTTATAACTCTTATAGATATAGTAACCTATACTAGTACTTAGATTGATATTAGTAAGTATTATTTTTGTCCTTATTAGATCTATATAGGGCTAACTGTATTTGTGTGTTAGGAAATAGTCTTAATACTACTAGTTTTCCTATCTTAACTTAGCTCTTAGAGAGCGTAACTAATTAGTTATAGTTCTATATTGATCCTTAACGGGATGTAGCGGATTAACGTCCTAATAGGACTCCTTATGTCTTTTTACTTATGAGTATTCGTATAATATTAGGTCAGTTTATTAGCTATAAAGCGCTTATTAGTAAGGCCTATAATCTCTACTATAAGAGAAATAGTCCGTTTAACTCTTATTAGATCGTTTTCCTTAACGGAGCGGGTTTCTAATAGTCGCTAGTATATATAAGCTGCTAGTTTTCGGGTACTACTAATAAGTATATCCTCTATAAGTATCCCTTTAGGCCTATATATACTGGATATCGTTGCTAATAGGTATAGGTGCCCTAGGTAAGGCTTCTTAAACTCCCTACTAGGTATTCGACCTTATATATTACTTCTAGCTAGATAATCTTCTTCTTAAGAAGCCTAGTTTATCTTATTTTAGGGCTATACAAAAGTCTATAAAGAAGGATAAGACTACTATTAGTATCGAGATCCTATCCCCTATTACTCCCCTAATCCTACTAAAGGGAAAGGATTGTGGTAAGACTAGTAAGATCTTTAGGACTCCGATTAGGGGTATAATAAAGCGTTCGGCTAATAATACTTCTGTAGTGAAGGGTATGACTTTCTTTAAGAAGAAGAAGAAGACAAAGGATACTCCTAAGCCCTCTATTCGTATAAACGCTAACCTCTATATTAGTCTAGTCTATAATTCCGAGATATATTAAATACCTCTAGACTAGCCTATAATTTACCGGTATATAAATAAGGATTAGTTTATAGATATTTTCGAGTAGCTCTATAATATATATATCCGAGTCTAATATAACTATAAGATGATATGTGATAATATAATTGCTAAGGGTTAGTGGATAAAGGAGGACTATATGACTAAGGAGGAAGAAGAGGGGTCTATCGATAGTAGTTTAGACTCGGATAACCTTCTTTACTAAGGAAAGTAAGGGTTCGGATCTATACGGACCTTTTTTAGTCTCTCTTTCTAGGCTCTCGGCTCTTTTATACTATAAATTAGTTTCTCTTAGACCTTATACCTATTTATTTATATTTGAGCGATGTCCTTTAAGCTTTTGCCCCTTCTAGGCGGCTCCTTCTACTACGTTATAGTAGAAAATGCGATTCTATTCTTCTAGTCTTAGCTTTATATAGCTATAAGCTTCTGGATCTCTCTTAATAGGGATGGAATAATGACTATAAATAGGCGTAGTGATCGGGCTAAGCCTTATTTAGGCTCTTAATAAGCGTCTTTTACCGATTTATATCCCTTAGATTTATATAGTTATAAGTCCTCTGATTTATAGTTGTTTGTTTCCGAGTCCTACTTGTCGGTACTAGGCGGGCCCTACTTAGGTATCTTATTAACGGTTTCTCTTTTCCGTCTCTTACGTATAGCTACTTATATCTTCGTAATGATATATTTAGCTATAACTTCCTCCCCTAAGAATTCTATATAGGCTCCTAAACGCCTAAATTCTTACTATTCTTCCTATATAAACGTAGAGAGGTCTATGTATATTAGCAGAGGGGGCTCGACCTTATTAAAGATTCTATATAGTTCTTTTAGGCGGCTAATTCTCTATCCTGCTTTCCATAAAGCTGATCGGCTAGCCGGTAAGGCCTATAAGCTAGGATCCTCGCCGACATTTATATCTATAAGTCTTATACTATTAATAAGGTTTCGTAGAATACGCCTACTTAGTTCTGTAAGGGCGTATATACTAAGCGGATGACTCTATACGATCTTATACAGGCCGAACTATATACTCTCGAATTTCTTCTTCGATTCGTTTTATACTAGGACCTAGTTATCTAGCTTAAAGCTTATCTTTATAACTGCTAAGTCTCGAATCTTCTGTTTTTTAACTATATAGACCAACAGGAGCTTATTTATCTTTAAATAGGCGTCTATAAGCTGTTAGATCTGTTTATCTCTATCTATTTTCGCTTAGTCCGTTACTAGGCTATTCTTATCTATAATAATATAGGGATGTATATTATAGACTAGGAAGTAGGGGCTCTTTCTTATAATAGTATGCTCTTATATACAGGTAGCGAAGAGTACTTTTATAAGGTATTCGTCCTATAACCTTATAGGTTTGCCTATAAGGTACTTTATAAGTATATAACCGATTAATCTATTAAAATTTTCTACTTTCCCGTTTATATAGAGGTAGTATAGAGTGGTAGTCCTATAGTAAGCTCTAAGTAGGCCTATAAAATGCCGTACAGCTCCTAATAGGAGGTTTAGGCTATTATCGGAGATTAATTTGTTAAATGCTCTGTAATATACATAAATATCGCGGAATAAGAATTCTATAAGGGTTTCTTCGGTAGCGTCCGGGACTGCTTATATGATCGGCTAGTCTATTATATAGTTAATTGCTATAATAATCTACTAGTTACTATTTAGCGTAGCTAGGAGGGCGCTAATAAGGTCAATTCCTTATTGTTTAAATGGGCGGATATTATTTATTATTATATATTAAGCTACCTCTCTCTCGAGACTCTTATAGGATCCTTATAATACCTAGTAGTTTAGGTAGTCTTATATAGATTCTTCTATATCTGTACGGATTAATAGCCACTATCCTCGGGGTCGAATAATGCTATTAAGGCCTAGAAAGCTAAGGTATCTAAACTTATAGTAAGTCTTCTAGAGTAATTTAGTCTAAAATAGTACTTCTAGGTATAGAGATATAACCCTATCTTTATATATAAAGATAAGTTATCGATTTTTATCTAGGGAGGCCTATATAAATATATATATGTTTTAGAAACTAAGTCGGTTTATATATTTCTTTATAGCCTTCTTAGTAATATTATTATCCGGCTCTATACTATTCTTTAGGAATTAGATTATAGCCGCTAGCCACTTTTCCTCGGAGATTCCTTAGACTATTATTACAATTATAAGATAACTATCCCCTATAGGCCGTTCGAGGCTTATATTTATAGGGGTGGTTCCGATTAGGTCTAGACAGCAACTGATTATATCCGCTATAATATTTTCTAAGCCCTTACGGTATCGGATAGATAGCTAGTATTACTGAAACTCGGCAATCTATTATATAAGGCGCTTACTATACTCTCTTATAGTGTTTAAGTACTATAAATATATACTATTAGTAATAATAATAGTCTCGAAACGGTCTCTATTAATATATCTATCCTATATTTAAATTGCTTCTTTAATAGCTAGGAGCTCCTTCTTATATATAGGGTAGTTTAGCTCTGTACTATAGAGTTTGCGACTATTATATATAACTAGGTATAACTTCCTATTATTATCTTCTTATATAAGGACTATACCGAGGGCCTATTCGGAGGTATCGGTCTTAATAATATATAGTTTGTTCCGGTTAGGTTATTTTAAAATTAGTACGGAGGTAAGGAGGTCTTTTACCTTCTAAAAGACGCTCTTATAGGCCTCTATCTATATGATTAGTTAGAAACGTTATTTTCGGAGAGTACTATTACTCTCTTTTAGGAGTTTATAGAGTAGTATATAGACTCTCGAGAAATCGTAGATAAATCTGTAGTAGTAGGTAGCTAGCCCTAGAAACTAGTATATATTATAGATAGTTTTAGGCCGTAGCTACCTCTAGATAGCTTCGATTTTAGCGGAAAGGGGCTATATACTCCCGTTCCCGACAATATAGCCGTAGAATTCTAACTTATTAGTTACGAATATACATTTTGTAGGTAATATATATAGTTCTTATTCCTTTAAGAGTGTAAGGACTTTCTTAATATGTTTTCCGTGCTCTCTAAGTGATTCGGAGAAGATTAGAATATTATCGAGGTAGACTATAATATTATAGCTTAGTAAGGGGCGTAATATATTATTTATAATCGATTAGAAGGTTGTAGAAGTGTTATATAGCCCGAACAGCATTATAAGCTATTTATACTTACCCTAGATAGTATTAAACGCAGTTTTTTCGATAGAGCCCTCCCCTATCCGGATCTGCTAGTATCTAGCTATAAGATCAATCTTTAAAAGGAACTATATATTCCCGATAATATCTAAGAGTTCTTAAATTCTTAGAAGGGGGTATCCGTTCTTTTCTGTTAGGCTGTTTAGGGCCTAGTAATCGATATATATATGCCACTTTCTATAGGGTTTCCGTATAAATACCACTAGGAAGCCCTATATGCTATTAGATTAGCGGATTAGGCCCTTCCGGACGAGTTCCTCGACTTATCGGGCTTGTTCGTTAAGCTTTTTAGCGGAAAGTCTGTAGGTATTAATATTAATGGGTTTATACGCTCCCGTATCGATCTTATATACTATATTACGTTCTAGAGGAAGTGCTATTAGTAGTTCCGCGTGAAATAGATCCTTATACTTTGTAAGGATCTGTTAAATTTAAGGGTCGTCGTGCCTAGATAGCCCTAGTTCTTCCTATCCGGATCTGCTAGCTGTTAGCCGGACTGTGAAGAGATAGGCTTCGCTCTATTTCTTGTGTAAGATCCGGCATACTTGTTGTGCCGAGATCAAGTTAGTATATACACTCTCTTATATAACTATACGAGAATTGTTTATAGGGTGGATAGTGTATAGTCGGTGGTTATAGTCTATAAGAGTTATAACGGATATATGCTAGTTAATTTGCGGATTCTTAGCTTAAAGGAAGTCACGGCTAAGGATTATATTATATTCTGTTAGGAGGATCTAGGCTCTGATCCTTCCCGCCTAGTTGCCGATTTTAACTAGGAGGGATATAAAACTATCTGTTTCTAGCCGCTTACTGTTTACGATAGTGACTAGTATAGGTATCTTAGGTTTCCGAACTTATATCTGTCTGTTAAGCCTCTAAAGGGTCTGTAGTAAGATAAAGGTATTGCTTATACCGCTATTAAGGAGCATATAGATATATATAGGGTTACTGCTTCCTATATAGATCTTTCCTTAATAGAATATTAATAAGTCGTTTAATATATTTAGAGAGGCTGATAGATATATAGGTTCCCTCCGTCTTTAATCTTATAGAAGGGGCTCTAGCCGAGTAGTTGTAGGCGTGTTTATAGAGTAATAGGGATCGAGGACGTTATCTACTTCGAAATCTAGTATCTTAGGAGCCTCTTAAAGACGGCTAATAAGGGCTTCTATATTATACGGCTGTACTAGTTTTTTGATTAGTACTAGGATTATTCGAATGCAGTCTTTTGCTTCTGTTTTGTCTCTTTCGTTTTTAGTTTTCGGTAAGTATAAGTAAGATAGCCCCGTTTCCTATAGTTATAGTAGTTACAGGTTTCTTTTAGGCCTATAAAGGGCCGTAGGGTCGTTTTTCTATTATATTAATAGTAGTATCGATATCTATAGCGTTAGGGTATTATACCGACAGCCCTTTATATTTCTAGGCGATTGCCTATCCTTATTTGTATTAAGTGAAACGGAAGATAATGTCTTTAATCGTCTTAGGTTAATCTCTTTCCTCGGCCTATTTAGCACGGTAAGTAGCTTTCGTGCCCGTGATAAAGCGTTAGATAAGTATCAGATCTAGAATATCCTAGTTAAGGTCAGAGATAACCTATTAGAGGTTAGCGGCGTACTCCTAGATTAACTGGTTGCCCTACTTAAGCGTTTTATAGCATTTATAGAGTTTCTTAGTAGAGAGGTATTCTACGAATTCCTACTTAAGCCATTCCTTAAAGGCTGCCTATATAGGGAAGTTTTCGGTCCTAAGTAGGTTATAATACTTCTCGCGTTATTCTAACCGCTATTAGGCGGTTTTTACGAGCTTCCCTAAGATATATAGTATCTTCGCTTTATTAGGGGAGTTATGTCCTATAAGCTTTAATAGCTCCGAGAAGTACTGATTATAATTGCACATTTACTTATAGGCGGCGTTATTAAGGATTATGCTATTATAGCTAGCGATAGCTTAGAGGTCGTTTAGGAAACGCTTATAGGTATCCTTATCTATAGCTTAGAAACTGCCGGATACTGCTGTTTAGGGCTAGGCAGGTGTTTCCTAGAGGGTTATCCTCTTACTAGCGGTTACAGCTAGAGCCGCTGCAAGTCGTGCCGACTTAGTTTATTCCGCCTAGAGGGCCTAAACTCTAGTAGCAGCCTATTAGACTAAAGGGTTAACCTGCTGGGGATCTATATTAGAGTATATATAGAGGAAGATATTCCGTTCTTCTACGTCTAGGAGGTCGAGGGCCGTATTAACCTTTACTAGGAGGTTAGCCCTAAATTAGGCCTCGGCCGATCTATAAGTAGTCTGTTCGGATATAATTAGGTTTAGGTAGGTTCGATTCTTCTTAGAGGAAGTGGTCTTAATAATATTTCTTTCCTCTTATTGGGTTAGGAGGCTGTTATTGCTTTTATAATAGCGCCTAGATACGGATCTTGCTAGGTAGTCCGGTATCGGCGGCCGCCCGGGAGAGTGTTAGGCCGGGAAAGCCTTTACAGGATCGCTTGTCTTATATAGGTCCCATATAACCGGGCTCTATTACCTTCCTCTTCTGATAAGCGGTCTAGAGGGATAGCTGGGTTCCGCCGGTTTCCGAATCTCCCTTTTCTATCCCGTGTCTTAGATAATCTTCGCCTCGTTAGGATAGAGGATGTCCCCGCCTGCCTGTTACGGATAAACTTACGAGTCTGTAGAGTAACGGGAGGGTCGGCCGTTTTTTCCGGCCGCCGCGGCGGCTATATTTATCCGCTTAGGGAGGTAAGGAAGAAGAAAAGGGGTATATGACTAGAAGGCTTCTTTTATACCTAGCATCGTAGGTCCGCTGGATCGTTGTCGGGATGGTATAAGAGAGGTTTAGTACTATTCATGCCCGCGCGGGCGTATAATGGAGCCATCTTATGCCTCCCTAGGCCTATCGTGGAAGATAGCCTATACCGACATGCTACCAGATATGATTCTGAGAAGATCGCATGATTTTTATTAGCTTAGGGTTTCAACTAGCTAAATACTATAGAGTACGGTTGTGTATAATACATAGTAGTGCAGAATGGTCCCGCACGGGTAGGTGTGGTAACCCAAAGGCACCTTTAGTGTAGTTTATGTAAGGAAAGGGGGCTCCTGGGATCACACTAGAGTATCTTAGGCTCTCTTTAGCTATACTATAGGTTTAATTCTTAGAACTATATCTAGTGATATCTTACTTATTATAGCTATTTTTTATTTATATTGGTTTTGCTTTAAGTAAGCTTATAAGTCTAGAAAGAGTATGGGTTTAATTATCTATCTAAAAGCGGACTATACTGCTATAAAAAACCTATATATTTCTGAAAATATAGAAGTCTCGCGATTCTCGGTCTATTTATAAAAACTATTTAAGATTAGGGCGAAATACTATATAAGTAAAATATAAGAGATTTAAGATAACTTTACCCTTAGTTTATCGAAACTTAGCCTTCTTTATACTCGATAAAACTAGGGCTATTATAAGGCTAGGAGTAGCGAAAACTATAATATTACTAGCGCCTATAACTATATATATAGTTAGAATAGGATCTTAAGTGCTCTATTCTACTACCTATTATATCTTAATATAGAAATACTCTCTATATATATATAGCTGTATATTAATCTGAACTGTTATAATAATATACTTTTAGAGGGTAAGCTTTCTATAAGTAATAGTAAGCTTTCTACCTTATAGCTCTACTAGGAGAATCTTAATAGCTCCGGTAATATCCTCGGGTAAATAGTTTAGAATAGGTATAACTAGATAAGTAAAACTATTCGGTTTAAGAGACTAAATTCTATAATCTATAAGAGAAAATTAAAATACTAGTATAAAATACTAAGCAAGCAAAATTAAGAATAGTAGAAATAAAAAGTAAGTTAAATTAAGTATAATAAATTTCCGAATATAATTTTAATTATTAAAAACCCTAATCTTACTTAGCAATCTAAATCTATAAGCTAGGGGATATATATACCCGTTTCTATTTTATTCTATAAAGAGGCTAGTATATTAATCTTAAACTATTTAGTAGAAGGCTTTAAGTTTATAATTCTTTGTATTAAAGATATTCTTAAGTATATTAAGTAGAACTAGGTCTTACTAGTATAGCTAAAGCCCTAAGCGATACTTAGAAGTAGGATAAGACGGTATATTTATTGCCTATTCTTTAGAGGGTAAAGGTAATCTAGCTTATATATATAAGATAGGATACTATAATATCTTAGAGCTAGCTTTATATACTAGAGACTATATTATAACATCTCTAAGATAGGGTATAGTAGCGACTAAATATAAAGAGTAATAAGGATTATATAGAGCCTCTGTTTCTCGACTCTTAAGTAAAGAAATATGATTTTGCTTAAATTCGAGATTCTTAGTTAACTTATAATAGAAGCCCGAAAATGATTATAAATTAAAAATAAGTAATCTTTTCGTAATATAAAGATTTTAGGGTAGAAGTTTAAGTATTAGTTTATTCTTAGTTAATTAACTATAAAATAAGATCGCAAATTATAAAAATGCCGATATTTACTATATAGCCTTCTAGGTATATATTATTAGTAGGCAATTATCTACCCTATTTATAGCGGTAATATCTATTTATAGGTATATACTAGATAAGAGACTAGGAGACGTTCTATTATATATAATATTTAACCCTCTTTCGATAAAAAAAAGTCCTCTCTATTTTAAAACGACTATAATAATATTATTTAAGAGACTATATTTAGTCGGAATATATTTATAAGGCTTTTTGTTAATATATAGATATAAGCTTTTATCTAATATTTAATCCCTATATCTCTTTTAAGGAACTATAAAGGTTAATATCCGTCTTCGTTTCCCTATTTTAGAATTTTATCTAAAAAGAAGCCTTATTCTAAAAAGCTATTATAGTAATACTTTATAAAATCTTATATTAATTAAGCGATAGTATATTCTAGAATTAATAAGTATTTACAGCCTAATTTAGCTTATATTACTTAAGTACTATCTGTAGTAAGACTTAGTTAGAGGTAAAACTTTATATCTAAATTATAGATATTATTCTATTAAAGTAAAAAAGTAAAAACTAAATAACTTCTATTCTCTTACCTTCTATTATAATAGCTAAGTTATCTCTAGTATTCTATAGTTTACGTACTCTACTTTTACTATCTAAGTAGATAAAGAGTAATAACAACTCTTATACCCTATATAAACCTAGCAACTTATCGAAGTAAAAAGGCCTTAAAATAAGGTCTCTAGGTTTCTAAAATAAAGTAAAAATAATATTAACTATATATAGTAATAGCAAAAAAAGTACGGAGAACTTTAGTAAGCGAAATAAGATATAAAGATTCTTACTTAATAAATACTAATCTAAAACTAGTCTCTCTGTTCTACTAGTCTTATTTAAGTATAGGGCCTTAGTCTATTATAAAGCGATAAAACTAGACCTATATACTTATCGTAGCGTATAAAAGATAACCGAAAAGCTCTATAAAGTATATCTACAATTTCTAAAAAACTATATTAAAGACTATAGTGATTTATTTAGCAGTAGAGAAACCTTTCTATATAAGATAGCGACTATATACCTAAAATATAACTAGATAATCCGGGCCCTTTCTATATTAATAAATTTTATTCTTAAAGAACTTAAAGAAAAGCTACTAATTAAAGAAAATATAGAGCTATTAAAAATAAGAGCCTTTTTAGTTAATAAATAGGTTTTAAAGTCGGCCTAACAAATAAAAAAACTATAGAAATAAATCCTTTTACTATAAATATATATTATTCTCCCTAAAAATAATCAAGTTATAGAAATT
>MUGJ01000956.1:0-10844 GCA_008931945.1 Penicillium sp. BW_162_3FA
TAAATAGAAATATCTTATTCTTATTTGATTTTATATACAATTAATATTATATTAAAGCTATATTTCTCTTCTCTTATATTTAACTTATTATATATGCTCCGAATTATATAGGGGGGTATAGGTGTATATATTATTATCTTTAACCGCGGTTAGAAAAGTTCTTCTAGGAGGGTAAATAAAACATTTTTAAGGGATCTTCTAGGGGAGTAGGTTATAAATAGGTCCTTTTAGGTTTTAATAGGTTATAAATAGGTTCTCTTAGGTTTCGATAGGTTATAAATAGGTTCTTTTAGGTTTTGATAGGTCCTGTTGGGTCCTGTTAGGTTCTCTTGGGTTAGACCTATTTAAATAGAGCTTATATAGCTAATCAAACAATATTATAGCTTATACCTTTTAATCTATCTACTTTACTATAGGACTAAGATATTTACTGTTTATATACCCTTCTTTTATAAGTATATACTCTCTCTGCCTTTCCCTCTTATCTCTATAGTATTCCCCTTTTCGGTCGCAATATCCTAAAGCTAGCATTCTGACTTTTTATCTACTCTTTATAATGCGGATACAGACAATCTTAGCTATCTTATACCCTCTTCTCGAGTTCTAAGCCTATCTAGTAGCTAGCTTATAATTGAGCCTTTTAATACTATTAATACTGACTTCCTTCGGCCCTCTAACCTTCTACTAATTCTATACTCTCTTACTCGTATTAGCCCTAATCGGAGAAAGACATATATGCTTTATAACAATATAGTATATAAAGAATAGATTGAGTAGTAGCTATAAACCGACTATAGGTAGAAAAGTAAGATTTCCTAGGATTCAAATCGCAATTCAAATATATAGAGCAACTTCGACTAAGTTGCCTATACTAAAGATAGTACGCTAAAGGTGATATATAAGCGCTGCTCGAAGATCCTAGAGTATCCTTATTCTCTATCACCTAGCGGAAAGAGCTATTATAGTATATTAACAATATTAAAGTATTTAAAGACAGTAGGCTATCGTAAAGCTTAATAGAGAGGGAAAGGAGAAATTACCTAGTTCCTTCAAAAAGTAGTATCTCCTTACCTATTTATTTAGCTATCTGATTTCCCTAATACTTCTAGATATATAGGATCACGGCTTATTAGAGGCTCCTTTTTTACAATCGGCATAGGAAGAGTATCTTCTCTAATTTCTTACCCTTAATCGACTTCTATTCTACCTTATCGAATATCTAACATTTCACAAGCTATTCTAATTAGCCCGCTCTATACTATCTCTCCTTCCGATACCCTCTACTACCACAATACGTCGTCGTTTACGTAATATGATTATAGAACGATAGAAATCTATCCTCCAAATACTACCTAATAACGCAAAAATCTCGATCGTATTAGATTACTAGACTTCTCTATATAACTAGGTGTTTATAGCTATTACTAGCTATTTTATTAATAGTAACTAGGTATACTAAGAGGTTCTACTTAGATTTAAACCACTTTATAGCTTCTATACTGGTTTAAATCTAAGTAGTATACTCCTTAAAACTCTAGTTAAGTATAAGATCTAGGATCGGGTATTTAGAGTTATAACTAATAATATAACTAATAATAAGACAATAGTTAAGGCTATTTAGTAGGCGCTCTCTAGCGATATAACAGTAATCCGAATACCCTGTCTTACCTATATTATCTAGCTTTATTTAAACCAGCTCCTTAATCGTTTAAAGGCTATCCCTTTAAATAAGAATGCAGAAACAAAGTAGACTGACTAGAAGTTATCTATAACAAAAGCAAATACTTAGCACTAGATACAGAGGATCTTATATACCTTAAACAAGGTCCATTATCTTACTGTATATATCTATATAAGTCCGCAACGCTAGATAGCCTTTCTCCGACTTTAAGAAAAGGGATCTTAGCTTATTCCAATCTAGGATATAAGGACTCGATAGAATTCTACCTTCTTAATGCTTCGTCGTATAAAGAGACTACGCAGTTTCTTCTAGCCCTTCTATAAGGAGTATAACTATAAGAAGATATTACTTAATACTTAAGAATAGTGTTAAATTGACTATCTTCTACAAATCACTTAGCCATTCTTTAACTATACAACAGAGCTCTTAAAGATAAAGGAGGTCACTATACATCTTATCTTTAAGATTTACAATACCCTCTTTAATCACTTTTTTAAAGCAGAGGCGCTACTTAAACGTAAGTATATTCTATAGAAATTAGATATGCTTAAAGCACTTATAGCTAGTCGCTTAAAACTTAATAAGTACTACTCTTAAACCGACAATCTTAAAGGACATATTTATACAATTAGGACAATACTAGTACCTAATAGCAGATTTCAGTTCTTTCAATCTAATAATTAGGAGCCTTACTAGCGTGATACCTACTAGAAATCGTTCTAGGAATTATTAATTCCGTATTAAGAGCGTCTTATAATAAATTAAGGATCGACTAATACTCTAATAATAACATTATCTAGTTCTAGACTAAACAAGATACTAAAAAGTAATAAGATATCCGTAAAGCTAGCTAGTAATAAGATAACTTAATATCTCGATAGTAGTATATTTATAATCTATTTCTTCCCTATATAGGATAATACTAATATATTTATACTACTAGATCTAATTGATATTAAACCTCTTCAATTCTAGCGGGAGAACTAATCTCGTTTCCCTACAATCGCGTTACTTACTCGCAATATTCTCTCTATCCTAGTAACTGGTGCTAGTATCGAACGGCTCTTTAATACTGCTCGGGATGTTTATCACTACTGCCGTGGTCGTCTAAAGTCCGAAACAATTAAGAAGCTTATATTATTTCTATATACAATAAGATTCAATATTAAGGATGCTAAAGCAAAGCAGCTAGAGCAGTTCTTTATACTAGCTAAGATTGAGTCGGTAAAGGAGTAGAACGATAAATATATAGAGGATACTAAGCTTAACCTAATTAGTGATAATAAAGAGGAAGAAGGAGTAGATAATAGACTATAAGAGACATCTCCTCATTTAATAGATATAGATATAGAGGTGACAGAGCTAGAGTTACCAGAGACTGCAACTTAGAGACAGGCCTTAGGGAGGAAGCGTAAGAGCAGGGCAGATAATGATTTTAAGCAATATTAGAGAAATACATCCTAGTTCAATTATTTGATTTATTCTCCATTTTTTCTAGAAGAGCGCTGTAAGTAAAATACTCAATATTACAAGCAAAAAATGCATTAATTATACAGTTATACGCTAGAAGTCTGTTTGTCTGGTTTACACTATATTAGGGCCCCAATGGGTTACCCAATGGGTTTTGGGTTATGAGCTATAACCTAAAACCCATTGTTGGGTCGAAGCAATGGACCCAAAACCCATTTTGGGTTGGGTTGGGTTGGGTTGGGTCCGGGTTAGAGTGGGTTGTGCCGAAGTCTACCTATATTATCTATAGCAACGTCGGATATAACTGATTTACGTAAAGCTAGACGGAGCTTTTACCGGCGGGGGGGAGGGGGGGGCTCGAAGGATTTCCTAGAATGTGATTGGTTGTACCCGAATCCCTATCTCGTCTTATATACGAATGTGGGTCGGATTGTTAACAAATTTCCAGACGAAAATGGCTTCAAGGAAAGAGTTGCTAGTGGTCTAGCTAGCAAGAGAGGCTCATAACCTAATACAGTTTGTACGCATCAATATGAGTAGAACTGAATGTATTGAGTGGGACCGAGAGAGGAGAGAGAAAGGAAGAGAGAGAGCAGGCAGACTATCTACTACTGGGTTCTAACTATCACATGGTGATGCCTTAGGCACAAGGCATCCAACAGTCTCCAAGATACTTAGTATGTGATTCACTGCGGAACTCTCCTGACAACAAGGTGTAAGGGCGGTGCGGGATGATGAGCGCATGATCTTTGTATATGGTATTCACGATTTCCATATCGTAGTCTGATCCTCCTGAGGTTTTGATAGCCTCCAATATACGGTCGAATGCGAGATGAGACGGTTGGATCAGCATAAGATAGGTGGTCATGACACGATGATCGGGATCTAACCAGTAAGCCCGGGGTATAGCGACAGGGCACGGAGGTAGAAAAAATAATTCGTCCATATGCTAAATACCCAATATTAGAGATATAAATGGCTAGAATATTATATGAGGTAGAAACGGTACTTGCAACATAGTGATATCCGAGTCTAAGCTCAGAACACGATCATACTGTGTCTGATTGAAAGCCAGGAGTTTGGTAAAACTCTCCGACCATGTCGCTAGACTGTAGTCAGCTTATCGATTCTCGAAGCATGAAAAGTGAATTTGACATGCGATCGGCCTCGTTTCTAGTCTGCACTTCGACTGGTAATAGTTTGACCTGGTATTCATCGCGCGCTTTACGCAGCAACCGGCTTTGCGTCCCGTGATCCTTCTCATCAACTGAGAAATGTAACGGATACATTAGGAAACGATCAGCCTTGCTCTTGAGGCGATGTAGAGTTTCGAAAATCATGACCGAATTGCATAAATAAGCTTCACTGGTAGCATACTGCGAATATGCAAACCTTGACCAGTCCACGGCAGTTTCAGCTTTCCAGTGAGAGGGAACTTCGTGATGTGGCGGTCTCGTCTCCGTGTTCCTTTTCGGGAAAATGCTTCGTGTTGGAACAAAAGCGAGGAAGAGAATTGCGATGATGCCTATGGTTCGTAAGGTCGCGCGACATTTTCTCGACATGATTGTCTTCCTAGAGGGATAAAATGGGGACTCAAATTGAGAGTTCAGATAAATGAAATTGGTACTAGGCAACTATTACCTAACGAAGTGTGTATGAGGTCATAGTAACCACTAGTTTTTCAACAATGAAAAGATAAACGGCTGGATGTGGGATGGAATCAAATAAGAACTTTGAACAAGCTGCAGAGTGCAGAAGCGGGCGGCCTCTGTAACAACCATGTATCGATGAAAAGTCCAATTGACGAAATTCGCTTGACGAGTATGTCCGAGGGTTGAAATTTGAGGTTTCTTAAAGTTTTTTCTGTTCATGTTAGAAACGTATATTCCAATTTGGAAATTTAAAAATTAAACGGAGTTTATAATCTTAGTCATTTTATACCAATACCCTAGAATGATCATGTTTATACATACTGTCAACCTCCCTTCAGTGCTCTTGATTTGTTTTTTGACGGTTAGGAAAGAAGAAGTCTTACAAAACAGATCGACAACGGTGGTGTTTTGTTCATTGAAGTCGCGTGATTCAAAACAAAATCTGTGACAGCCAAGGAGTAATATACGCGAGGAGTAATATACGAGTTTACAGACTCTCACCACAGCCGGGTGCGCAAGAGCGAAATTTGGAACTGAAGCTCTATTGGCTGTTTAGATTGTCTGCTCAGTGGTCCATGATCTCGATTAGAGTGTCTCCAGTAGCCATCTCAACGCGCTGGTGATGACAATGAATCTATTTGGTCTATATATCTATCTCGCTTTGAATACGTGCTACCATATGTAAATTTTGTTGAGCCTGTCGAAATCGGAACGTGGTTGATAGATCACTGGACGGCTTTTGATGATGCTTGCGTTTAAGACAAAATTTGCGACAGACAACAAAAGAGCGCTTTCCAACCTTCAGGCTGGACTGGGAAAATAGAGTCTGACGCAGCAACCAACTGAAGAATTCTCAGCCTATACCACCGAGCAGATCAATCTGCAAGTTGATACGACCATAAAGATTGGGGTAGGGCATCAGGGCAAGGGCCCTCCACACTGTATCACATGAGAAGGCAGCTTCAGGGAACTAAGGATCTCCGAACATCTCGAAGTTTTGCTGATTTCTCCCGTATCAGTTTGATTGGCCGCCAGAATGGACAATAGCGATTCACCGTACTGGATCTCGGTTCAATAGTTGGATCGGCGTGAGGTGAATCAAATCTACGGGTTTGCGACATATCAAAATTTCCTATTTACCCAAAATATCAAAAGAAAGGATTTTTCCCAGCCCTCATGATTAGACTGAACGAAACAGTCAAAAGAGAAATACTGACTACTGAAACAAAAGTAGAGCGTTTCAACGGCTATTGCTACCTCCTGTTGTGCTTTATATTCCTTTGTATTTTCAGCCTTCGAACAAAACACTCAATTTTAGCTCAGCAATAGACTTTTTGAGTAGCCTTCTAAAGATATCTATACCCGATAAGGAACAAAGTGGTACACTATATCCTGAATAGATCACCAAATTGTAGATATCTCAACGTTCTTTTTACTCACGCCACAAAACCTCCTTCCGGGATGGTGAATGAACTTCACGGGCAATGTTATCAAGACTCTTTACCACGTGCTCGATATCGTCTTTAGATGTTTCTGGATTGATCGTACACATTCGTAAGCAGACAAGATTGTCTAGGTGAGATGTGAAAATAACGGCCACATCCCTAGAAGCAATTTCCTTGGAGATGGCCTCGTTGAGCTGGTTAAGAGTCGCGAGGTCTACTCCTTGAGGAGCGTATCGGAAGTTTAGGATCGCGAGAGAGCTCGGCGAAATGATCTCCCAGTCATCCAAGGTACTGATCATACACTCTAGATGCCGCGACAGCTCGAAGCCATGACAAATCATCTGATCGATCTTTTGAAGACCTAGTACTTGTAATGTAAACCACAGTCTCATATGGCGTGCGGGACGGGTCAATTCCACGCCATAGTTCCACGGGTCGGGAAGTTCTTCTTGGCATTCCACGTCCCGTACATAATCACCGGTCGAGGAAAAACTTTCCAATGACTGAGATTGGTCACGAAAGAAGACGGCGCCGCAGCCATGAGTTTGAAATAACCATTTATGAGCATCCCAGGCGACGCTATCCGCGAAGCAGATGTCCTTCACCTTTGATCGGTGAGTCTCAGAAAACGCGACCGAGCCACCGTAGGCTGCATCTATATGCAGCCACATCCTCCGACCTTGCGCTATACGCGCGAGGTCTTCTAGGGCATCAATACTTCCAGTATTGGTGGTACCACAGCTTGCCACAAGTAGGAATGGTTTTCGATGATTTTGAAGGTCTTCATCGATGGTTTTCTCTAGCAGTGAAAGATTCATTCGGAACTTGGAATCAGTCTTGATTTCACGAATCTGATGATCCGGGATACCAATGATACGAAGGGCCTTTCGAACGCAGAAATGAGTTTGCTCGGAGATATAAGCAACCCCGTTCGAACGCTCTTCGACTCTAAGGGTTTGGTCTCGCGCAACAACCATCGCAGTGAGATTGGCCATAGAGGCACCGGAAACGAACTGCCCGCCCGCTGACGATGGTAGCCCAAATATTTGTGCGATCCATTTGATCAGGCCGGTCTCAATAGTATACACCCCTGCGCTGGCCTCCCAGCTTCCGCCGAAGGGATTGTGGGCTGTGGTCAGACAATCGCCAAGCTTGGAAAGCGGCGATGCTGGGGACGGAATACAGGAGAAGAATCGTGGATGGCTGACGGCGATCCGGAAGGAAAAGATCTCATGGGCGTCCTTGATCACTTCTTCAATTGGTCTGGAAGCACCAGGAACAGCCAACTTCAGCAAGTCAATAAATTCCCCTGGATCAGGCCGGCGGATGAGTGTTGTCTCCGAG
Organism: Penicillium sp. BW_162_3FA; assembly: GCA_008931945.1. NCBI lineage: Eukaryota > Fungi > Ascomycota > Eurotiomycetes > Eurotiales > Aspergillaceae > Penicillium > Penicillium sp. BW_162_3FA. The sequence continues at coordinate 7,593 of MUGJ01000956.1, forward strand.
GCAGCTGTATTGATTCGGGTTAGTAGTGAGCTATACGTATGCTTGTTTAGATCGGAAGCCATTGTTCTTTTTCAGATAATCACTAAGAAGTGTTTCTCTGGATTGTGGGACTTTCTTTTGTAATCTTGAACGGAGGAAAACCAAGCAGCGAATATTGTTTAACTTGGACGGTTACATTTCTTGTCGGTTCCTCTGTTATCTTATATAAGTAGGGTGAGATGACAAGTAAATAGCGTAATCCGACATATCCTATTACCCCAATGACCGAGCTTGGCCGGTTAAAATGCGCACTAAAAACGTTCGCGATGAATCGCAATCATCATTTGATACATAAGAATAGTTTTCTACTATAACTAGGACTCTCATGTCAAGTTCGGTCAATTAGTGTTCTCTTGGTACATAAGGCCGATTTAATTTAGATTTTAAGCATCTAGCTACTTGGGTTATCTCTCGATACCTTCAAGAAGTTTTGGATGGCATCACTGTAATTTTTGAAGGAAATCTGTCAAACCTCACATTATCACGTTCTTAGGTAAACAATGGTAAAAAGTAGGTCATATGTAAGTACCAATTACTAGATCTCTGTCACAGTGATTAGGTGGTTGACTGGTTGACGCAATTGGTAGGCGTCATTGCGACATGTGGTAATATTCGAGTACCTCTATGTAATTTTCGATACCATGATGATGCAAATTTGATTGACCTGCGCTATACAGGCCAGGCAGGTCACCCACTGTTTGATCATGGATTCTTTACATATTTCGATGCCATAATGCATACTTGTTTTGCTTTTATTGTCAATCTTGAAAATGGCTAATCACTGGTCAGAGCTGCTTATCATGAATCATAGTAGTCCTCGCTTCACTAACATGGGATACTATGATAGAAATCAGTGACCCATAATGTATGGGTTTCAGAACGGTAATATCAACTAAACTCGATAAAGTTTATTGAATAAACTTTTGATGGCAATTTGTAGGACATGCTGACTAAGAGCATTTTGCCTTCTTATCCGTCCTTCTAACGTAACCTCATAAATTTGGGGCATATTCCACCTCCGTCTCGGAAGTTTTTGGGAACTTGGGGCAAATGATTGTTTTTAGTCTATCTCAAAAAATTGAGATTTAGCTTTATCGTAAAAGGACAATGGTGGATTCCTCAGCCCTTGCTTGTTGATAGATCAACGAATCATAGGAAGGATAATATCGGGTGTTACATATTTGAATATCAATAATTACTTCCATAAATAGAAGACAATAGACTTATTCTAAATGTGGGAGACTATAACTTGACATATCAACAATGGTGGTATACAGGGACCTTTCCCTGGAGACTCATGCTTCTCGTGTGACATCTATTCATTTGTGTTTACGACATATTTATTTCGACTCGATCTGGGAACATAATGTCGACCGGACGACCTTCGTGCCAAAGAAACAGAGAGACAACAACCTCTTGCGATATATGGAAGCGAAGACTTTATCTCTTGGAGACCGAAGTGCAGGGTTTCACGGACAAGCCGGTCGATCTGAAGCTCAGAAAGACGAAATAAAAAAATGCCGTGGCTTGGGACCCAGATAAATATATTAAAATAGGTGGCGAATATGAATAATTGATTGATCGCTGGCTTAGGGGTGGTATCGGACCATTTTTGTACTTTTAGCTTCTTTCTTCGTCCGCCGGGGTAGATTCGCAATCAAATCCTGCCATCCTATCTTCTGTCTACTTGATGCGGTGCTAGTCGGTGACTCACTGGCCTGTGATACAATTGTTGTTCCCGGGTATTTTGCCACCAGTCAACTACGTGATGGTCTGATAGGCTGCACCTGATTCAGGCCTCGCCTCGGGTACAACCTTCAATGATCACATCTTCACACAGATCACAGGGTCACGTTTCTTACGGCTCGCAACTGAGGGTGGTGAAATTCAACTGAAAAATATTTTGCTGTGCGGATTCAAGACCGTCATTCTTCCCCAGTTTCACCACCCCTACTATAGTTTTTCACGATTAAGATACATAACAAGATGTAGAAGGCGAGGAATTTGGAATGGATTTACAAGCATAATGTAGCAGTATGAAAACTTATCTGTCAGTTTTTCGGGTATGCATCTATAATCAGATGTGTGAATTATTGAGACTTACTCTACGGATCTTTGCTGTATTCGACTGTGCCAGCCGCGCTGAAAGCGCAGAAACAAGAGCAACATTTAGAGGCCACTGCATTTGACTTATCATCTCCACCGCTGTGGCAAGGCTAAGGGGGTGGTAAATTAGGTCGGGGTGGAGTCACTGGAGATACACAAGAGAGACCTTATTTTGAGATGGAAACAAAAAGATTATTCATGGACTATAGAATGGGACGCGGCAAAAGAGCATTTTTCTTTTGGTCCACTTGCTTTCTACGGATAAGACGCCACCGAGATTGACCGGTCACCAAATGACGCCGCCATTGTTTGTCCGGTTCGTATTATCTTAATGGTCAAAATTCGACAAGCAGACTTATATATAGAAGCTCTAGAACAGGGTTTCTTGGCTCATGAACACTGATGTTGAGATTCCGGCTTCTAGGCTTGAACTTCAGGGGCTAGATCATTTCGAGCTCGTTGAGGTTTCAATTCTATTTTGTTTGGTTATGATTTCCGAAAGCTTAATCCATGAGCAATTTAAGTCTATTATCGACAAACATCGAGTTAGCGGGATCGATTTTCCGATAACGTCGAGATCCCAGCGTTTCCCAACAGAGAGTTACCAAGTCATGAGCCTTAGTTTTTGAATATTTCACTGAGATTCTTTATTATCTTTTGCTCGCGTTCCTCCTAACTTAAATGCTATGGATCCTTCTGTTTAACGTCAGCAGAAACAGTCTCAAGGTGTACATACCAAATTGACTTATATGTATAAGGCTCCTGGAAGGCAATGTTGATTCAACCTTAGGCTCTGCCTCACCACCAATGTCCTTTGGACTAAGTCGGAACCTGGGCGCCTTGTCGTAATTGATCGAGTCATATAGCCACCAATGAATGATCAGATACAGCATAAAGCTCACTGATACATAAATCCTTTCAGTGGGAAGCTTCGCTTGTCTAAAAACTGCATAGTGGGTAAGAATTTATAACGCGGTGTGCCCCGCGGCTCTAGCAGTTAGATTTAGGGGTGGGAAATTTGACATAGTTCAAAATTCGGCTTTCTCAAAAGATTACGTCATTAAACACAAAGCAACGGTTAGTACATACTGTCAAAGTGCAAGGTTG
>MUGJ01000098.1:0-16783 GCA_008931945.1 Penicillium sp. BW_162_3FA
CTCGCTTACCGAATACGTTATATTAAAGTTTAGGGCCTCTAAACAGCCAAATATATATTCCAAAGTTATTATCTCAGAGTTTATTTCACCAACTACTCCGTACTTGGACTCGTTCTAGACCACGAGATCTACCCATTAGTACCTTGTATATGGACTCCCAGCGTGCGGTATGGCCAGAAAAGGCAGAGACTGTGTCACAGTGCTTCAATATCTGTTTTTAAAGAACATTTGTCAACATCTACCTGAAATTGCGATATTCCTCTAATTCTAAACTACCTTTTGTTCAATATGTTCATTTGGCGGCCCTTGAGAGAAGATTTCATAGAGTTGGACGAGGTCAAGTAAGAGCCGCTCACCGTCTTCTCTCAGTTTCCTCGATGTTCGATTAATAATTGTGTGCCGTGCTCGTGTTGGCAAGATCGCCCCCCGCCCCATGAACAAGGTGCCCCGCCCTGGTCCCGTTCTCCCCTCCCTGCCTCCCCGATTGTGTGCAGTGCCCGAAGACCCCTGCTCGTGGAGTTTCAACCCCAACTATTATTAGAATCGTTCGTCTTAAAGAGCAGTTTGTATGACTGCAATTTCAAATGGGAGTAATGTCCCGAAATTGCTTTTGATGACTCCATGTAACATCTGTACGGACCTTGAATGGCCCAACTCGCAACATTCTAGTGTTTCATTTAAGCCTACGATTATGTCTAGCAATTATTCTATGGGGAATTAGAAATTACTATTGTAATAACTAAAACAAATTAAGTCAAATGGATATCTAGTCAAATTAAGCATAGAAAAGGCTTATCATCGCATCTATGGTTCGGGTGATCGGAAACCCAGTACCATGGGACCAACAGACTGTCCACGAGTATTGGGGACTATACAAAGTACACAGAGTTCATAGAATTTACAGAGTACACAAAGAACATATTGATTTGGTATCACATAGTACAACATACAACATATGTAAAATGAACAAGTAAAATGAGTGGAATTCTAACCTCGGACTAATCTCACTAACACCCACTTATCTCCCCTCCGACGTCACAGGTATATGCTGGTGTTTCCACTGTAACCCACTCGCTATCAACGTGGATTAACCGGCTTGGCAGGGGAGATGCGAATAATATTATTTTTTGTTTTTTTCTTTTTTTTTTCTCTCTTTTCTTTTTATTCCATCTAATAATCTGCTTCGGATTCTTTTTCTGAACTGTTTTCCTTTTAGTCCCCTTTGCCCGTTTAGTCCGCCCCCCCTCCTTTCTCCCGTCCTTCGCCTTTCCCCCCTTTCATTCTCCTGAACCTGCGGGGAGACCTTTTCTCTTTCACATTTAAAATGGCCGACGCCAAAAAACCCGCTGTTCTCATTGTCGGAGGTCTCGGTATGTCTTTCTTTGTCTTCCTTTGTCTTAATACTATTCCCTTCCGAAACTGACATTCCCCGTCTTCAGGCTTTATCGGTCGACACCTCGCCCTATACATCCACGAGAACAACCTAGCCTCCGAAGTCCGTCTGGTAGACAAAGTCCTCCCACAATTGGCCTGGTTAGCCCCAGAATTCGAAGAAGCATGTTCAAAGGACAAGTTCGTCCAGGCAGATGCTAGCCGTGAACGTAAGTGACCCGACCCGACTCCTCCCATACCCAAAAACCCAAATTCTTACCTAAACCCCGATCCCCGCCCACAGAACATTTCCCGCGCATCTTCGACCGAGCCAATGGCGAACAATTCGACTATGTGATTAACTGCGGCGGCGAAACCCGTCACTCCCAACCCGACGATGTCTACGAAGTGCGCAGCTACGCCCTCTCCCTCGCGCTCGGCAAGGAAATCGCCCGACGCGGTATCCCCGCCTTCATCGAGACCTCCACCGCGCACGTCTACAAGGGCGGCTCGACACCACGAAAGGAGACCGACAAACTCGCCCCGTGGCATAAGCTGGCCGCGTGGAAACTCAAGGCCGCGGAGGAACTGCTTAAAATCCCCAACTTGCAGTACTGCACCTTACGTCTGCCCCACGTCTACGGCGCTTATGACCCGGGCTACTTCGCCACGGGGATTTGTCTGTCTGCCGTCCATGTAGATCTCAAGCAGGAATTGCAGTTCCTGCACACTAAGGACTTGAAAATTAATACCCTGCATGTTAAGGATGCTGCCAGCGCGCTGTTCGAGGCTGCTAAGTGGCGCGCTGCGAAGGGCTTCGTCGATCCTAAGGATGGCGTTGTTACTTTCAATGTTGTTGATCACAATGACACGAAACAGGAACACGTTGCTAATGCCTTGACGGAGGTGTTCGGTCTTAAGGTTGGGTTTGTCGGGTCGCTTGCTTCGCAGCTCGCGAAGCTGAACCTCGACGATCTCCTCGATGATATGAATGAAGTCGGTTTGCAGACGTGGGCTGAGCTCATCGAGAGGGCTAATATCACGCGGCCTGGACCGATCAGTCCGTTCTTGGAACGTGATATTCTCAGGGGTGAGGATATGTCCATTGACGGGTCGAAGTTCGAGAATGAGGTTGGCTGGAAGCCATTGTACCCGACCTTCGGGACTGACAGTGTCCGTGAAATCGTGGACAGCTACAAGCGCATGGGCTGGTGGCCATGAGAGAGGATTCCATTGGGTTTCGGATCTTTCGTCTTTTTTCTTTTTTCTTTTTTGTTCTTTTTTTTTCTTTTCGAAGATATCCCGTCCGTCGGTTATTTTACTCTTTTTCTATCTTTCTCTCTTTGTCTTTTTTTCCCCCCCCCATGATTCATTAACGGTCTTTCCCTACCTGATGAGGAAAATCGGTCACCTCATCCCCATTGTGTCCGAAAAATGATGCATTGAATCCCCCCTACGACACGACCATCTCATGATCTGCATCTCCATACACTCTCCTGTCTACATTTGCTCCCTTCTCTCCGACCTTTTGAAGCTATTTATCCAGACAAACCTGTCTAGCATCGCTAGATGTGAATTGACCTTGTACTGTAATTGATAATCGCTGTTATATGGGGGGTTTTCTCTTATTGCTTCCTGCATATATGTTTCTATTCCGGTTTCTTCTCTTTTTATCTTTTGCATGGCCTTGCATTGGCAGCACATTGAGCCCTTCTCTCGTTTTGATATTCGATTTCCATTTCAAATCAATGTTTTCTTACATACCTTTGGACTACAAATACGGCGCTAGGCCTATTCTTGTACATCATGCATAGACCCTGCAGATATGTTGTGCAGGTTCCACAGAGGATATATCCACAACTCAGGCATAAGAGCTATGTACCTAAGTAGTTAGTTATATAGGCCTATATGTCACTGCGCAGTATTAGGCTGGACTGCGAGTGGGAGAGAATCATCTATGGCAAATTTGAATAGGAACAATTGAATGAATTAATTCGAAACTTCTAACCCTATGACCGAAATGACGAAGAGCAGCGAACAGAAACTGTGCAAGATGTCCGACTGCCATGCATGAGTGTGTGCATTGAACCAAGCCACCCAGCCAACCGAATCGATGGGTCTTTTGTGATGTGATGTTTTTTTTTTTTTTTGTTTTTCTTTTTTCCTCTCGTGTATACTTGCGTATACCGATCATATCGTACCCACGGCCGCCACTAATGCAGGCTCGCACTCTGAGCCAAGCCACCATAACAAAAATCATGAAAAATGCCATTGGCAGCGTCAATTCTTTCTCAAGCAGGCGAATGCAACCATGGGTCCGAATGGATCAATGAGTATGTTGGAAAGAAATCCATTCGACAAACAAAAGAAAGCCACTTCGTCTTACCAAGGCAGACTGAGCGAAACCGAAAATATAGACGAAGAAAGTAATGTGCACAAAAGACAAGAAGGCAGGCGAGTAACCAGGGGGATGGGTGGTGACTTAGAACTCCCAGTCCTCCTCAACGGACTTGATGGCCCACTCAAACTTCTCACGAAGCGCCTTCGAGAAGAACTTCTCGATGGGAACATCGTACTTTTTGCTGAAGACAACAGTGAGGCGAGGATCAATATAGTTCTAACGAGAATAATTAGCTGGTGATATCGTAGGGACGAGACGATAAAAACTCACGATCTTCGAGGTACCTAGGGCAACCTCTTTGTTGTCTTCCTTGTCCTGAGCCTGGACGGACATCGTTTCGACCCGCTGATCGATCTTGGTGATAGAACCCTCGAGCCTTTCAACCGTTGCGCCTCTGGCCTCGGCCTCGACTTTGCCGGTTTTATTCTCTTTCTTGAACTTCTTCTCCATCTCTTTCACGACCTGCAGACGCTCCTCGAGCTCGGAAGCCTTCATTTCCTTCTCGCCATCAGCAACGCGCTTTTCGTTGTCCTTCTCGAACTTCTTGGAGATTTTGGTTCTCTGCTCCTCCATCAAAAAGGCTTGGTGTTCTTCGATCCATTCTTTGTCAAGATCCTCATCGATTTCGAAGAATGCCGCACCCTTCTTCTTCTTCAGAGTTGGGTCCAAGTCAAGCATTTGCTGCTTCAGCCGCCACTTCTGGTACCGAAGGCCCTTGATCTTTATAGTCGAACATACATTAGCACGGTCCCTCTCGCCCTGAGATCGGAATAGAGAAAACTTACCCGTTCACCCATCTTTTCCATTGCATTGGCATGGCCAGCAGTGACAGTACGCTTGTGGTTACACAAGATGGCTACCTTACGGTTGGCATCGTTGTATGCTTTCACCTTTTCGGCGATGGTACCGCCGCTGGCATTCATCTCGTTGAGAACACAACCCATAGTATAAGACGCGTTGTAGGTACGGAAAACCTTGGCGGTTAGACCTTGCATGTAGTTGGCAAGATGCTTATTGAGGGCAGAAGTCTTTTATTTGTCAGTGAGAGTCAAGATTGCAAGAAAAATGGAGCACATACCGTAAGGCGGTCGAAAATTTCATCACCGTTCTTCTTGGGTGCCTTTTTGAAGATCTTCAGGTTCTTGAAGACTTGCAGATCGACCTGCACTTCATCGTAGAACCGAATACTATCCTTACCCAAGAAATCGAAGACGACAGTGTTGGGAGGCTTCAGCGTAACATTCTCATACTTTAGAGAACAGCAACCGACGGTTTCGGCCTCGTCTTCACCTTTCTCATTTCCAGCACGCAGGGCAAACTGATCAATAAGATAGACTGCCGTGGCCTTCTGTCGTTCGACCATCATATCATGTTTGAGGTTCTTCTGATAATCCTTGCGGATTTTCTCAATGTGCTTCTTGAGTTCACGGGCTTTCTCGAATTTCTTGAAATCGCTTTGTCCCTTGACATCGGAGTTGGCGGCCAGCATGACGTACTTGTAGTTGCCATTGATATTTTCTTGCCACATAGCAAGCCAGGTGCCTTCCTGATCGTGCTTCACCTCCTTCCACTTGTGGCCGGGGGGTGGCGGTGGGACCTTCGCATCTTTTCCGATATTGATCGTGATTTGCTCAGGTTGCACACGGGTCTTGACACGTCCGGTCTTTGGGTGTTCACCGCGGCCACGGAACAGAGAAGGCGGTTCCACACGGAAGTTGCCCACCTTCTGCTTGCGACCATCCCACACACAGAACTGGTAGGGAGCTTCTTGTTCATCTTTCAAGGCCTTAGCAGCCTTCTTCTCTGCCGGGGGCAGGTGTCTCTTTTCTTCGCGTTGAGCATCGTAGAAATCAAAGATAGGCTTGAAGTCGCATTTTGCGAACTCCTTGATGTCGACCTTATTGCCCTTGAGATCCTTTGCCCCACCGCTCTTCTTGATCACCTCCTTGAAGTCACCGAAGAAGTTCTTTTGGAACACAGGATTTTCGACATTGTGCGTTGAGTTGAGCATGGTGCCGAAGAAGCTAGCAACCTCTTCAGCTTCAGGTTCAAGAGAGACCGGAACACCGTCATATTTCATCTTGACATTCTTAGGCAGCAGTTCGTATTCGGGAGGGAACACCACGCCATTGTGTTCCAGGGTCGTCCACTTGATGGTTCCATCGCCCTTGCTATGGTCTTCCCACCAGCGGTACTCATCCTCATCCTCCTCATCCTTCTCTTCGGCGTCCTGGCTTTCTGCCTTCACCTTGGCTTTGCCCTTTTTGGCCGAGGCAGGTTCAGCCTTCACCTTCTTGGGGGCAGCTTTGCTGGTGGCCGGCTCCTTCTTGACGCCGTTTGCCTGCTTCTTGGCCGCTGCAGGCTTAGCCTCTTTCTTTGGCGCAGCAGGTTTGCGCGCAGGTTTAGCCTCCTTCTCCGCCGTTTGTTCAATTTTCTTCTTTTGTGCGGCAAGCTTCCGTTCAATAGGAACGTCGGAATCAGACTCATCCCCGATGGATGTTTCTGCGGCCTTGGGAAGTTTGCGTCCGTTGCGTGCCAAGGGCACATCGTCATCGGTCTCGGGATCCTCATGTTTCACAGATGTACGCCGGCGTTTGCTCTGTCGAATGGTCAGACGCTTCAACCGAAAGCGACAGTATGGTCGCACTGGGAATAACAAGGGTCATCCCGCGATGGGGGTAGGCGTACCAAAGGCTCATCTTCTTCGCTGCTTTCTGCTTCTGCGTAGGACTTCTTTTCGCCCACACTGGTCCGAGATTTGCGCTTACCGGCACCCAGCGCGTCTTCTCCATCTTCCATCTTCACATCCTTGTCTTCCACAGGACCGAATCGAATGGAAATTCCAGGATCAACATGGCCGTTCGTGGCGGGGGTAGAATCCGCCATCGTGACGACGTCGGGAGACTTTGGGGAAACTAGAAGTGTAGAAGCGCTATGTTAGATTGCCGTTCGAGTTAATGTTGGAAGAGTGAAGGAAGTGACGTCAAAGTGCGAGATGTAAGATCGAGTACTGATAGGAAAAGTACAATTGTGTAGAGATTAGAAGAGACATAGAAATGAGAAGACTAAGTGCAAGGAAAGCGAAGGTTCGCGACAAATTGTAGAGGTGTGTAATGACACCCGAATCACCCGAGGAACGCACCTTTACCACGTCCATTGGCGCGCATGAGGGGTGCGTCATCCTCCGAGGAGCTCATGGTGGTAGTCCTTGGACTAGCAAAAGGGAGACGAGGGTAAAATGAGAGAAATCGTTGTTTTGGTAAGGGGAGGCGTCCTCGTGCGCCGAGTCGGGCAAATTGAGCCGCCTGGTAGAAGGAGGAAAGCAAAGAAATTCTGACCAATGAAGAGTAAGAATATGGTTATAAGATATGCTGCATCAATAATACATGCATACAGGGGATGTTGCGGGTAAATCCGGAGGAACAGAGACGAGAGGAGAGAAAAGACGTGAGGAAAGAGAGAAAAAGGTTGGGGGAGACTTGGAATGGAGGAATGCAATGGGAAAAGAGGCCCTGAGAGACTACAAGGTATGCCTGAGGCGTCAAGTGATGTTATGTAAATACTTAGAGGCCTGAGGCATCACTGCGGTGGAAGTCGGAATGGCGCACCGTAGATGCTTGCCCCTTTTGGTTTAGCGGCAGCACGGAGACAGAACCTCCCTGGTTCTCAACTTCCTTCCCGACCAGCGAGGCATCCCCGTCTAACCTTCGTCACTCCCCTCCTCTCCGCAGTCACCATCTGCTCGTTCAATTTCTTCTTTAAATCTCTCCCATAATGTTCTCCCGTGCCGTCCGCCCGGCCCTGCGGGCTGGTGGTGCCGCCGTCGCTCGGTAAGTCTTCATCCGATACCTCGTGCCAAAGTCCTTCCACCCGACGTACTCCGACGCAACCACCTCGACACAATTGAAATTGCAAAATATGCTGGATGTTAGAGGAGACGAGAACGACAATTGCTGACTGCGAAATCAAGCCCTGCCCCTGCCAATGCCGCCACCTTCGCGACTCTGCGTGAGATTGAGGGTCGTCTCAAGTCCATCAAGAACATTGAGAAGATCACCAACACCATGAAGATTGTTGCCTCCACTCGTCTTACCCGTGCTCAGAAGGCCATGGACGAATCCCGCGTCTATGGTAAGACCTCCAACACCGTTTTCGAGCAGGCCGAGACCAAGCCTCTGGAGGACAAGAAGGTTCTTCTGGTTGTTGCCAGCTCCGACAAGGGTCTTTGCGGTGGTATCCACTCCGGTCTGAGCAAGGCCACCCGCCGTATTTTGGCCGCGAACCCCAACGCCGACGTTGCTATTCTCGGTGAGAAGGCCAAGGCTTCGCTCTCCCGTGCCCACCCCGAGAACATCGTTCTGAGCTTCGCCAACGTCTGCAAGGACATCCCCACCTTCGCCGATGCCCAGGCCATTGCCGACCAGATCGCTCTCCTGCCCGAGGATTACGCCAGCGTTCGCATCATCTACAACTCTTTCGTCAACGCTCAGAGCTACGAGCCTGTCACCATTGAGGCCTACTCCGAGGAGGCTATCACCCAGTCCGGTGAGACCTTGTTATGCCCAAGCTGTTCATTGAGTTTCAACTAACTTTGCCAATGTAGCCAACATCTCCTCTTACGAGGTTGACGATCAGGTTCTGACCAGCCTCCGCGAGTACGCTCTTGCCAACAACCTCTTCTGGGCCATGGCTGAGGGTCACGCCTGTGAGATCTCCGCTCGTCGCAACGCCATGGAGAACGCCTCCAAGAACGCTGGTGAGATGATCAACAAGTATGTTTTACCTCCAATGTTTTCAAGATTCGCCTCTAACAGCCCTCTAGGTTCCAGATCTTGTACAACCGTCAGCGCCAGGCCACCATTACCGGCGAGCTGGTTGAGATTATCACCGGTGCCACCGCCAGTGCGGATATGTAGAAGCTTTCTTCTGCGGGACCAAGTCGGCTTTAGTGTAGACTTGTTCATATTTAGATCGACCTTCAGCTTGTGTAAAATCAGAGTCAATCCATTTTTATTTCATATGTACAGAGTTTCCCCTTGTGTATAGCTCCAATCTAGGTCATTCAACAAACATGTTGGATGAGTTTCTACTATTTAATGGGATCCCAAGACCATCTGATTTATAGTCTCTACTTAAATGGGATCACCTGGGTGTATAACCCTAACCCTGGAGACTACTAGACTACTTCGGACTACCCCCAAACGGGCATCTTCTTTGTTTGACTTCTGCCATCCCATGTGATCATTGGACTATGCCTTTTATAGCTTATTTTCTTTCGTCAATGGGATCTGATTCTTTGATCAATGGGATTCGGGTTACAATAGCATTATCTACAATAGGATTTCATCATCGCCATACTTATACCCGGTTCTTCTCTTCCTCTCTCTCTCTTCCTCCTTTCCTTCTCCATAGTCTTTTTATTGCTCCTGCTGTTCTTGAATCTCACGCTGAAGCTTCTTTCTACGTCTTTGTTCTTTATTTCACTCTTGTTCATCTTCCTCAGGTGCTCATACTCTTGTTTTTTTTTTCTATTCTCATTCTCCTCTCCAATCTCATACTTCAAGTCCTATCCTCTTTTCTTGGGCATCTACAATTGCCCGTCTTTCCAACTCAATTCTCTACGTCTGTGCGGTAAGTTTTGATATTGTCGCCATCCCATCGGTTTCTTCGGGGCTGTTTCCCATACCTTCCTCACTGCCAGATGTGTTCTGATTACCTACATGCATTCATATTGATCTCACATTACTCTCTCTCTGTGTCTCTCGTTGCACCTTCCTATTCAAAGACCAGCAACCAATAATTATCTTCAAGCCAACACCTACATATAACAGAACACTGACATCCATTTTCCAGACTTGTGTGACGGCAAACATGTCAACCGCCAGTGTGACGATTGATGCCTACGCCATCCTAGGCGTTGAGCGAGATGCCAAACTCCCTGACATTAACATTGCCTACAAACGCCTTGCCTTGAAGCTCCATCCAGACAAGGCTGGAAATTCCCCCGCGACTATTGACCGATTCAGAAAAGTACGTTTACAATACCAGGAATATGGAGTTGCCGAACATTACTGACAGGCCATTTCAAACAGATTCAAGATGCTGTTGAAGTTCTCCGTGACCAAGACCGTCGGCGCTTGCTTGACGAGGCCCTGAAAAAGAAGTCCAAGAGACATCTAGATCCCGAGGATGACACATCAGCTTGGGCCTACAAGCACAACCACACTCGTCCCTCAAAGCGAGAACGTCATGGATATGATTTCTTCCACTGGCCGGGCATGTTTACAGAGTCAGCATCTAGACACAACCCGAGACATCAACGCCAGCACACCTTTAGCTACTACTACAGTTATGGAACAAGTGTGCACATGGACCCGGAGTCCGACGAATCCAGGGCCAAACGAGCGCAATTCGAAGCAGAAAATATCCAGTGGGAGAATGAGTGGGCTGGTATTGATCCAGAAGTGCAGAAGGCACGAGCAGAGCTCCGCAAGGAAAACTTTCGAGCTCGAATGAAGCGTGACCTAGAAGATTTGGCGAATGACCAAGACGAAGATACCAAATATGCCGATATCGTTGACCAGGTTGTCGAAGGAGTTCTGGATGAACTCGACTTCACTCGTGGCCATAAGTTGAATGATTTCGTGCATGTCCTGCCTGATGAGGATATCACGACCTGCAACCCTGGGGACACATTCGACGAATTTTCCTATGAATACGCCAAACGGTTCCGTTCCGATTCCGAGGGTCCAGTTCACTCGGATTGCGCTTCAAGTCCTCGATCTACTACTAGCGGCGGTTCATCCTTTGACTTCTCAGCAAGTAGCAATTCCACCGACTACACCCATTCAGCCAACAATCACTCGAATTTCAAGCCCGCTACCGTCGAGGATGACGAATCTACCAGTGACGATTCTAATGCTGATGCCGACAAACTCATCAACTCCTACATGGTGGGCCATGATTCATTGCTCCCTCTAGTCTCATTCCTCAAGCAAAAGCTCGCCGATCCCAATGGACGCTACACCCTCAATGACCTCGGCGGTGAGCTCAACGGCCTTGTGCTGGAGCCCTATTGTGGCTGGTTGGAAGAAGTTCGTCTTTCAGTCCCGAATGCCTCGCCAATTACAGTTCGAAATGATCCTGAGCTTTGCTCCCACCTTGGGCTATGGTACAAGGATTTCTGCCGTCCCGTGTGCACTGTTTGCAATTTGTGGATGCCCACTTTCACCCTCACCTGTCCTGGCTGCGGTCTGAAAGCCTGTGTCAGATGTAAGTTCGATGACGGTTATGACTCTCTCTCGGCGTCTGGTATTCAGGAGCAATGATTGATCCACCAGTTGGATCATGTGTTCTCTGTTCTGCTCTTCTTTCTTGTTTCTTTTGTTTGTTCAGTCTGGTTTTCTCTTCGGTCTGGATTCTCCGATGTGGTCGGGAAAATGGGGAAGGATACCTCGGGGGCCTTTTCGATCCTATTCTTTTTTTTTTTTTTTGTTGAACTTCCAAAGAAAGAACATCACTTCCAACCGCACCGATCATTCTATTGAATTTAATGAATTTGAGTCAAGAGACCACTTCCTTCTCATGCACGGATACTATCCTTTGCTGGATATATATCTTCGCCAGTACATTTACTTCGAGTTCACTTCTCGACTTCTACCAGACGAGTTTTCCTTTTTGTGTTTGATTCGACCGAAACAAACAATAGAAATTACTTTTCAGCCACTTCATAGTCCTTGAATAAAGTTGATGATTTTATGGTCTCCCGGGTGCCGCTGTGGCTAGTTTATACAACTTGTTTCAAACATCGAAAAAAACGGAGACGGACACACATCTGGTAACTAACTATTGTGAGGATGTTCTCCTCGGCCGCTAGCAGGGCTTTGGTGGAGTCCGCCACGGTGTCTGAGACCAGAAGACGAGGGACCCCGGGGAGATTGAACCCCCATACAGGCGACTAAGTATGCCACCGGTTCGTAACTTACCTCCCCACTTCTTTCATCGCCGGAGGCATATACAACAAGACAAGGATTGTGATCGGCCGCTTATACGGCTTGGTTATGTGCATTTTAGATGTTTTTGAGCTATGTTTTAAATGTCTTTTGGGATATCTTTTAAAATAACTTTTTAGATATGTACGAGGGTGGTAAAAAAGAACATATTCTATGTAAGAGACTTTTCTAGACTTTGCTACATATAACCTTTGACTATATAATTAATCAACTTCATAATAGTACGACCAACCATTAGTCTTAAACCCTATAAAGATCACATTATAAGCCCTTTTTAAACCGGCGTATCTTCCAAGTTGGCTCTTTTACGACACGTAGATCATAACAACTCTTACGACAGAACCTTGGCTTTCATATTACTAATGACTATATAATTAGTTTCCGATCCCTAGCCGTGATATACCTTCGTATATTTGTAAAGTGAGATTGGATCTAAATTAATGCCTGGAAATATGAACCAATGAGAGAGTTATGAACCAGTGGCATATTTAGTCGCCCGTACCCCCATGCGTGCTGAGTCCTGACTCTGTTCGGGCCTGTCGCCCTTCCTGGGCCTCCATCCTCTCCAGGTTAACTGTGAGCTCACCGAGCTCACGATGCAGGTTCTCTACCTGCTTTTGTATGGAGTGTTGTTCTTCATCTTTGGTGGCCTGGCGCTCGGCCTTACGTTTTTTCCACCAGTCGTACGCCTTGATCGACTCCACAATAACCTAGCGTAGTAGAACCAAGCCGCCGATTATTTTTGTGGAAAATTCGAAATTTGCGATAAAATCCTTAGTGGCTATTATAATAAATTTACAGTTAGTTGTGGTTATTCAAAGGCTGGCATATAGAGGAGGGGGAGGGGCTATGGATCATGGGCAAATACGCACAACTTTCGAACATTTGGCAGAACGCTGCTATCTGGCCTAGATCAAGGTTGTGACGGCCGTCTGGCCCCGGATGGAGGGTAGGGGTGCCCTTGTATGCTGGAGAGCGACCTGCACTGGCCGTCGTCATTCATTGAAGTATGCCAGCGCCTGTATGGGACCGAGACCACGATCAAGACCCTTTCGTGATGCCCATGGGTCTGTTTGTCCAACCCGGTGGACAAATAAGTATGCCGGTTGGCGTCGTCTGTATTTCATCGTAATATGGCAGGTCAGTTCGGTTGGGCGCCTTGGCGAGAGTGTACTGCGCTCGACGATTCATCATTTCCGCGTGCTAGGCGTCTTCCCAAACCTCTTTTTTTGTTGTCGCAGTACCACGATATGCTCGTTTGACTAGTCGAAGCGCTCCACGAACTCGAAGAGGTAGATGCAGTCTGAGATGGTCGTGACTGTGGCCTAGTTAAGTCTCATGGGTCCGCTGTTGGATGACCTTAACCTTGCCCAGGTAGGTGTCTAGCTGGGTGTCCAGGTGGGTGCCATGTTCAATCTCGACCTCGCGTACATGTGTGTCCATTCAAACTCAAGATTCACATTTTGCTTGCAAGACAAATGAACAAGATGGCGGGGAGCCACGTGGGGAGAACTTTTCTCGGTATGGTGGATGTGGTCAGGTGAGAAGGAGTTTGTGATGAGAAGGAGTTTGTGATGAGAAGGAGTTTGTGATGAGAAGGAGTTTGTGATGAGAAGAGTTTGTGATGAGATGAAGAGAATCCAAAGGAAGAAAAGACGGGGTGAGTCAGTTTTGTGCGTTCTGAGGGAAGGTATGGGTTTATCGCACTATATGTAGGTGACACTTCAATTTTTGACAGAAGGATTCCATAGCCTCGTCTCATTACCTGGCTATAAAGTTATATGACACTTATCCTTTATACAATGCTCTTGATGTCCTACATTGTGTCTCTTAATATCGAATGCACTTTGACTCCAAAGTGAATGCTTTCTGATGGATGAAACCCTTACAACGCCTTCTGCAAGTCAATTGAATTGTCACTCCTGGACCGTATATAATTGTCAAGAGAGGTCTACGTTGAGGACCTGAGGTGTATGGTGAATATGAGTTATTGAGTCCACGGGTAGTTATAGAAAACTAATTACGAGCCTAAGAAATTAATAATAACGCCACACATGGACTATGGATCAGTGACCTACCTAGGGGGCGCCTAGAGATTCTAGTAAATGAAGCGAAAGCACTATCGAATGATAGAGAGAATATGGAATGTAGTTTCTTATCTTCTGTTTAAGCGCAGCGAGAATCAATTTGCCATCGTTGCATTTTGGAATTACTAGAGGGTTGCCAAAGACATCTGATCAGATATAAGATACAATCTTTGATCTAGTTCGAAAGGTTGATTTAATATAATGATCAGCCATATTATTCCCCTTTCCCGGTGGCCAATGCATGATATATAAACGAACAAGTTCAGGGCTGGAGATAGGAATGTCGCTGCAAATTTCACCCTAGCCCAGGGCATATTCACAAATATAGGTTTATGGGTCCCATGTCCTCGAAGATTTCCGAGAGTGGGCCGGCTTTCGGTGGGGATGAGTAACAAAATGACGGGGTTTGTTTAGTTCTATTTTCGCGATAGTCCTATTTTCTCGAGATATGGGCGAACGGCGTAGTAAGGATCGAATTCAATTCCCCTTCCCTTTTTCTTTGAAGGGTCTTTGTATGACATATACCAAACATCTATCCCTGCTGCAATGAAAGGCATGACATTTTTGTATTGTTGATCTCTGAGATAGGAGAGGTTGCCAGACTGCAAGTCCTCGAATGATTGAGGTGCCTTCTCTTCAAAACACAAGCGGGGAATCCTTGTAAGCAAGTCTTCCGAGTCATCTTCGTCAAGTCGTGCGCGGGGATAACCGGGAAACCAGACATGAGTCTTCCACAATAGGTCTTCTTTAGTAAGGCAAGGGCCCAGATTGACCCATCTTGTCATGACGAGAGTGATTTTGGACTCGAATTCACCAATTTCAATTTGAGAATCTGTATTGCACCTGTAACAGGTATGGGCGAAAGAGGCCTTCTCTCCATCGTGCAAGGATTCCACAACTGGGGTGGTAATAGTAAGAAGACCGAAATGGGCACATACTTCAAGAGTGTATAGAGGATTCGAATCCGATCTACGCCCTGGACGGAAAATCAATTCGTCTCGTGTTCTGAGGAGAACAATGTCGTGCATCCTGATACAAAGACCGAGATGCCTAGGACATATTTGTGCTTCCGTTGAGAATAGTGAGACCATGTCTGGGTGGACTGACTGTGTAGGGTACTGGCGGACCTGTGTATAGGATAGAGAATCGATACTGATACGACCTTGGACCATAGTAAAACCTCCTCATAGCAAGCTTGAGCTGGAGGAAAGAAAGATGATTTGCTGTATACTGCACGCCAAAATGGGTTCTCAGAATTAAGGAATAGTCAAACCAGTGCGGGTCAAACCGCTTCTCCCTCCGGACACATGGGAGTCGGCAAGTTCTTTTATGAGCTAATCCACTGAGCCCAAAACTTTCAGATCCATCATAGCGATGAAGACGACTGCAAACCTCGCAAGCGAAGTATTTTGGAAAGTCTCGTTCCAATCGGTTTAAGATCGAGAGCTGATCGTCTTTTGTGCGAGGAGGCAGTCGGTTTATTTGTCTCTGAGACAATTGAAGGAGTCGATGATTGCAAAGGGAAAAGCAAATCAGATCAACAAGTGGAAGGAAGTCGGATATTGACAATAATAACTCCGGGGGGAGTCCGGCGAGTGTAGTCATGCATGGGATCTCAGAACAAGAACTGATCGCCTTGTGTGGGCGTGGAAGGTAAGATTTGACACGAGCTGTTAGAGATTTCATAGTCAAAGTCGGCAGGTGGTGTTTAAGTCAAAGGAGAGGACGCAAAGAAAGAAAGTGTACGGAGTAAGGAGAATGAATTAGAAAGAAGCTTTCAGCTTTCCAAAGAAGGTTCATCTATACCTCCTACTAGTCCGATTCCCTTTTTGTGGTCTCGACTCGCCTCGTATCACCTAAGCAGAAGATCTAGAAAATAATACCTAAAATAATATCAGAGTGTTCTTACATATAACCTTTGATAACCTTTGCCTTTCCCAAGTATACAGGCATTCGGAGAGCGGGCAGCCCGAGAGCTAGATCGCCTAGATATTGTCATCCTCTGTGCTGGGGTAAAGCTCTTAGAGTTTGTCAAGTCAAAGACGGCACACGAAATGAATGTCCAGGTCTGTTGTTCCCGTTAACATCAGCCATAAGAAAGAAAACTAAAGAAAGAATAGGTCAACCATATCGGGACAGCCCTTCTATCTCTACTTCTCCTCAGTCCTCTACAGAGTAGTCAGCCAACCCGACTGACTATCGTCACGTCCGAAGTTCATTTCTGGACCGAATTCGAAGCGAAGGATGCACCCAACATTCTCGCCCGCCTAGACGAGCCATCCTCCTTCGGGAAAGGGATGGACCGTTACAACACAAGCAAGCTCCTGAACATTTTATGGTTGCGGGAGCTAAGCTCGAAGGTCGGACCGAATTTGATCGTCAACGGGGTGAATCCTGGTCTATGTGCGAGCACACTACATCGCTCGGATACCACGCCGGGAATCAACACCTTTAACAGGGTGTTTGCCTGGACTGCGGCTCAGGGAGGACATAATCTGGTGGATGCAGCCGTTCAGCATTTGCAGGCTCAGGGGGCTTATTTAAGTGAGCAAGCTATCAAGAAGTGAGTGCCTAATTTCCTTTCTCTCTATAAGTCACTGGCTGGGTGTGATTAACTAACACTTCTACTAGGCCATCTCCTTTTGTCTTATCCGCACAAGGCAAGAAGGCACAGACAAAGGTCTGGAACGAAACTGTTGCATTTACTTCAGGAGCAATTGCCCGGGCTCGACCTGCTGAAGAACCTTGTGTAGGCATATCAGCTAGCAAGCCGCCAGTGCGTAGAAGTTGGCGGGGGGCGAGAGAAAGGTGGTCAGATAGGAGAAAGATGCGAGAGTTCATTGATAGAGCCTCGAAGAAGACGAGCGTGTCATGACACGCACTATATATAACGGAGCCTGGACTATCTGAGC